>WURV02218717.1:0-60757 GCA_011762755.2 Epimenia babai
CTGGGCGGCTTCCTGGCGTCGTTGTTCGGCGCTCGTAGTATGCCCGATACAACTTCGGCCTCTCGCCTTGCCAGGAAAGCCGCCCAGACGCACCTCGACCCGCGCAATCAAACCGATCAGCGCTCTAGTTGTAGCTACACCAGATCCCCGCATGTCCTGCGCCGCAGAACTCGGCGCCCGGCCAGGAGGAGGCTACGTCGGCCGCTTGGACAGTGCCCCAGTAGCCTTCTGATGCATCCCAGCCGTCGACGGTGCCGAACTGGTCGACCCACAGCTCGCCGGGATGAAAGAGGTCGGTCCACCCCGAAGCGAACCCTTGGGCGTAGCTCGTGGCGCGGGCACAGTAGATTCCGTCGTAGCCGCGACCGCAGACGTCTTCGTTGCCGTCTCCGTCAACATCCGCAAGCGTTATCGTTTGGTAATAGCGCTGCGGGGTCCAGCCTCCAGCGTCGCTGAACTCGGGCACGTCGAGCGTCGATGCCTCCGCGAACAGCTCGCTGGAAGCACCGTAGGAGATACCGCAGTGGATACCATCGTCGTCTCGGCCGCAGACATCGTCCATGCCGTCGCCGTTGATGTCGCCGAACTGGATCGTGCCGTAGTAGTCATCGGTGACCCAGCCATTGCCGTTGCTATAGTGGGAGGACCAAATCGTGCTTGGCTCGAATTTTCGGAGGAGGTGGTCCGAGAGCGAGCACGCAAGTCCCAGCGATGAGCGGCCGCAGACGTCGTCGTCACCGTCGCCGTCGATGTCGGCAAACTGAATCGTGGAATAGTAGGCGGGGCTGCTGGCCCACCCGCCCGCATTGCTGAAGTCGTTGTTGCCTCCCACTGGGTTGTTTTGCGACCAAAGGGTGGGCGAGCTGAAAGACGTGCCCGTCGATTGTGCACACCACACACCCGCTGCGCCGCGGGCACACAGGTCGGCCTTGTCGTCTCCGTTGACATCCGGGTATGCGAGGGTCGTGTAGTACTGCGGTGCTGCCCATCCTCCTGCGTCACTGAAAGCTAGCGCCCATGGCGAGGGAGTGGTGAAGGCCGTTCCCAGGCTGCGTGCACAATAGACCCCGTTGGGACCCCGCACGCACGCATCTGCGAGACCATCGTCATCGAGGTCGGGAAAGCTCAGCGTCGAGTAGTACTGCGGAAGGCTTGTGATGGAGAACGGAAAATGGATCGTCGTCTGGCCCTCGCCGAAGCCCCAGCATGGCTCTTCGTCGGTGAGGTGCGAATTGAACACGCATGTGACGTCGGCTCCCCAGGCGTAGCAAAGGTCGTCCTGTTGGTCGCCGTTGACGTCTGCGAATTGGATCGTACGCGTGGTTCCGAGCGATGCTTGACCCGTGACGGCGGTGCTGAATAGCCCTGCTTCGTCGGGAGCGAAATCAGGAGCGTCCTCGCAGATATGGGCTTGTGCCGCTCCAATGGACGATGTGGCTGCGAGACAGGTGAGCAATGAGACTAGATGAATACGCATGGCTGGGACGAATGCATGGCACGTGCCATCTGACCATCCCGAGCCCGTGGTCACGTGGGGTCGCCTCGTCGTGCGTACAGGACGATGAATGCCGCGGTCGGATGATCTCCTGATCTCGAGGTGGCGAGCTGCGGTGCATGGTGTCGCATGCGTGTCGCATGAGACTGCCCCAGGTTCGTCCTGCTCTCCCGAGCCGGACGTTGCACGAGACGGCTGAGCGATGCCCTCCGATCTCCGTACCGATGCTCGTCGCACAGGAGGCTGTGAGTTGCTCCTAGCCGCAGCTATCGCACGGGATCGTTCCCGAGCAGGCGCCTAGGCCAGGCACTTCTGCTCCCGCACCCTCGCAGACGACCGGACCATCGATGCTCTGCGCGGCCGCCCAGCTCACCTGGTGGTCCGCGCAGAAGGTGGCGTCGAGGGCGGGACCGTCTGTCGAGGTGATCGTGTTGCCCGACACGCTGCCCTCGCGCAGCGGGTTGCGCTGGCTCGGGTCTCCAGCCACGAACCGCCCGAGCTCGACCGCGGGGACCTCGGGCGTTTGCGTGCCCATGAGGGTGACGACGTTGTCCTCGAACTCCAAAACCCGGCTGGAGACCTGGACCGCAGGCCTATCACCGAGTCCCCAGCGCTCCACGACATTGCCAGCGACTCGTGTCGTGTCGGTGTTGCAGCGAGGACCGCCCACGAAGATACCGCGGGAGCTCGCGGTTGGACCTTCGCAGGCCTCGATCTCGTTGTCGACGACCTCAATGCCTTCGAGCCCGGGCACGGCACCGAACAGAGCGTCGCCAAGCACCGCGACCTGAATCCCCAAGAAGTCCGCGTTGTCGGTGCCGCACTCGTCGGCCCGGGGGCGCACGAGGTTGCCCTCCACGATCGAGCCTAGTCCGCAGTGAAGGCAGCTGATGCCCATCTGTCCGTGGTGAACTTCGATCTCGTTGTCTGCGATGTGCATGCGAACGGTGGGTTGCTGGTCTGTGGTGCAGTCGATGCTCACGGCTTTCTTGTTCGCCAATATGCCGCCCACCTGCTCTGGGAGGGTCGCATTGGCTCCCGTGGAGGGGGTCGAGATGATGCGATTGCCCGCCACTCGCACCCGATCGGCCTCGCTCGCGACGCCCTTGCAGTCGTGCATCTCGATGATCACCGCGCCGCCGTTTTGGTGGAACCAGGTCATCCAGCCTTCGATGACATTGTCCGTGACCTCCACGCCCTGCCCGGGCGTTTGCAAGAAGATGCCGTCTTGCGGAACGTCTTGTAAGTAGAGCCCCGTCACCAGGGTGTCGCGGACCGAGCCGAGCTGGATCGCGACCCGGGTGTCTCCATGCGGGCCCGTGGTGGGGCTGGGGTCGTCCGAGCGCACGCCGAAGTTGCGCAGCACGATGTCCGAGTCCTGGCAGCCATGGTTGCGATTGCGGAGCACACCTCCGCGACCGTTGACCCCCTCAACCGGACAGACGGTGCAGGCTTCTCCGACCTCCTGGCACCACTCTTTGGGGCACTGGAGGTCGCCGCAGCTGTGGTAGACGCTGGAGCGATGCAGCCAGCTGTGTGGCTGCGGTCGATCGGGCTCGTAGTGCCCGTGCCCGAAGATCGTGAAGTCGGAGGGAACCTGCAAGACGGTGTCGAGGATCCAATCCCCGGGCGGCACGTAGAGGGTCTTGCCCTCGGGCTCGGTGTCGAACCACGCCTCGGTGGCCTCCCAGTCGACGTGGCGTGCCTCGGGCCCGACGGTCGCGAGGGCAAACTCCGCCAACGAGTGAACATCGGAGCCCAGGGAGCAGTACTGCTCGTCGCGGCTTCCCTCAAGGGGTAGGGGGGCGATGGTCGAGGGTGTTCGTGTTGTGTTGGCCTGTTGCTCTTGAGCGAGCAAGCCCGAGGCCGCGCACTCGACTCGACAGGTTCCGACGCCGCTCGAATCGAATCCGCACCGATGCTTGACCGGTGACGCAGCGCAATCATCATCGCTATGGCAGCTCTGTCCGGCCGTGCCCCAGCCCCGCGGCGCGCGTGTCCGTGCGGGCACGCAGATTGGGGTGAGCGCTTCTCCGTCACACCGTTCGAACATCGCGGGTCGAAAGCCGCGGGCACACGGTGTCGTGCCCGCACACGACCCGCCTTCCTCCGACGGCAGGCAGATGCCAGAAGCACACTCGGCGCTGTCGCTGCACGGGTCTCCAGCCGCCAGCGCTCCCTCACCACCCTCCCGTGGGGTCGGGCACGCACTGTCTCCGCGCGGTCCCATGCGCATTTCGGCGGCGTGCTGGGCGGGTGGCGCATCGCAGGCGGCGGGCATCACTGCAAGTGCCGCGAGCACGATGACCACAGCGGGGGAGACGAGCGATCCGGGGTGTTCCATGCACCCGGTAGACGTCTGGGCGTCGCTCGTGCCTCACGACGGCTGTCACCCTTCTGAGCCTACGTCCATTTGTGGACGGCGGCGCGCTCGCTACTCGAGCTCTTGGTCGATATAGAGCCCGGCCGCCGAGTTGACCCCATTTTGGTCAGCGGCTCCTGAGCGCTCGAACGTCGAGAACACTCCGTCGTCGTCGAGGTCGCCAAACGCCTGCGCCGTGAACTTGCACCCGCCATATCCTGAGGGGTCGTTCTCCCAGCGAAAGTCATAGTGGAAGTAGTGGCCCTGCTCCTGCATGAAGTTCAGGCTGTTCCACACCTTGTTATCCGCCCACGCGTCCATCGAGTACTGGCCGGGGCCTGTCGGCTCACCCTCGACGGGGACGCAGCGCCCACCCGGTCCTTCGCTGCACTTGACCGACAGCGGTGGCGTAATCCCGGCGCTGCCCTTGAGGCTACCGTTGTTGGGGCAGCGGTGTGGCGCGGTGTCGTCGATGGCCCCGCCGCCGCCGATGGCCATGACCTGGTCGCGGGAGACGTGCTCCGTCTCGAAATAGGCTGCGGTGTTGTCGAACATCTTGGCGAGCTGCACACGCGCCTCGGAGGTCTTGGAGCGCAACTGATATTTGGTGAAGCCCGAAGGCTCGGCCGACGACGGGGAGGCTTTGGTGTCGGGGGCGGGCTTGGCTTCCTCCTTGTCGCAGGCCGAGGCGGCGATGAGGGTGGCGACGAGCAGGTGGGGGGCGATGCTACGGGTCACGAGCGGTAGCGTACTGGATGGCGAGGTCGACGCGTAGTGCGGGGATCGTCGCGCCGCGCTGCGCGGACGTGCGCGAAAGGAATCGACGGGGCACACTACCGTCCCGATGACCCGGCGCCGTCACCATCAAGCACGGAGCGTCCTCCCCTTGGGGGCACTGTGGACGATTGTTGCGATCCTCTGCGCATGCACGGTCTACCAAGGGCAGCGGCTGACGCGTCGGCACGGTGAAGAGCGTGTTCGCGTGCGGGAGGTGGCGAGCCTGCCGACCGGGAGTATCGACTATTGGACCCAAGTGCGACCGATCTTCGAGGCTCGATGCGCCGTGTGTCACGGCTGCTACGACGCGGGGTGCCAGCTCAAGCTTGGCTCGATCGAGGGGATCGAGCGCGGTGGCATCAAGGACCGGGTATACGACGCGCGTCGACTGCTCGAGGCCGAGCCCACTCGTCTATTCGAGGACGCGCAGACGACGGAGCAATGGCGCGACAAAGGCTTTCATCCCGTGCTCAACGAGCGCGACCAAACGCTCGCGGCCAATCGCGATGCGGGCCTGATGCTCCAGCTCTTGGAGCTCAAGCGCGACCATCCGGTCGTCGCGGGGGCGCTCTTGCCCGAGGATGTCGACCTCGCGCTGCGCCGCGACGAGCAATGCCCGACCGCGGCCGAGTTTCCACGTCACGCCCGCCAACATCCCGAGTGGGGCATGCCGTACGGTCTCCCTGGCCTCAGCGACGCTGAGCATCAAGTGGTCTCTCAGTGGCTGCTGGAAGGGGCGGTCCACGTTGCACCATCGCCGCTCCCCGAGCCTCTGCTCTCCACGGCCGCTCGATGGGAGGTCCTTCTCAACGGCGACTCGCTCAAGGAACAACTCGCTAGCCGCTACATCTACGAGCACTTGTTCCTCGCTCATCTGTACTTCGAGGATGGGCCCGAGGGCGCACTACCACAGTTTTTCGAGCTTGTGCGATCGAAGACGCCGCCGGGTCAGGCCATCGAGCGGATCGCCACTCGTCGCCCGTTTGATGATCCCGGCGTCGAGCGGCCGTACTACCGAATCCAGCCCGTGCGCGAGTCGGTGGTGGCCAAGCTGCATATGCCCTATCGCCTCGACGCCGCACGAATGCAGCGCTGGCGAGAGCTGTTGTTCGACGCCGACTACGAGGTCAACAGCCTGCCCTCGCGCGATCCTGTGGTCGCCTCGAACCCGTTCATCACGTTTCGGGCAATTCCCGTGCCTTCGCGCTATCGCTTCATGCTCGATGAGGCCGAGTTCACGCTGATGGGATTCATCAAGGGGGCCGTATGCCGCGGCCCCATCGCGCTGAACGTGATCGACGATCAGTTCTGGATCGTGTTTATCGACCCCGACGTGAACTCGCAGCTTCAAGACGCGGAGTTCCTGTACCGCAACGCCGACTCCCTGCGCATGCCAGCGGCCGCGGGGTCTACCGCGCCCGCGCTGGCGACATGGCTCCGCGACGCCGTACGGCAGCGACGCTATATGGACGCCAAGCGGCAGACGCTGCGCAAGGAATTCTCGGGGCCGCGGGATCTCACTCTCGATCTTCTATGGGACGGCGACGGGCACAACCCCAATGCCGCGCTCACGGTGTTCCGACACTACGATAGCGCCTCGGTCGTCCGAGGAATGGTTGGTGAGCCGCCGAAGACGGCATGGGTGCTGGGTTACCCGCTACTTGAGCGCATTCACTATCTACTGGTCGCGGGCTTTGACGTGTACGGGAACGTTGGGCATCAGCTCGCCACCCGCACATATATGGACTTCCTTCGGATGGAGGCCGAGTTCGCCTTCTTGGCGTTTCTCCCCCCCGATGTAAGGACTCGAGAGCGAGACTTCTGGTACCGGGACACGAGCGAGCGGATCAACGGAGAGATCGTGGGCCAAGTGTCCGATATCGATGTTGGCACGGCGGTCGAGTATCGGACCAACAACCAGAAGCTCGAACTCTATAAGATGCTGGGGGATCGGTACGCGGCGGTGGATGAACATCGCCGCGACATCGATCACCCAACGGTACCCGCCGCGATCGCACGGGCGATGCGACGACTCGCCGCGATCGGTGGGTTGGTGGTGAGTCGCTCTCCTGAGGTGGCGTTCTTGTACATCCCCGATGCTCCGCGGGGCGCGGAGGTCTTCACCATCATTCACAACGACGCGCACCTGAACATCTCGTCGCCCCTCGACGAAGCCGATCGTCGCGCCCCGAAAGAAGACACGCTGACCGTCGCTCGGGGCTTCGTTGGCACCTACCCCAACGCGCTCTACGTCGTGCCCCAGGCGCAGCTGAACGAATTCGTCGATGCCGTGGCCGGGGTGGTCACCGAGGTCGACTATCGAGGGCTACAGCGTCGCTTCGGTGTGCGCCGCACCGATCCTAGGTTCTGGGAGACGAGCGATCGCCTGCACGAGCTGTATCGGGCGACATCGCCGATCGAGGCCGGGTTGTTCGACTTGTCGCGCGTCGAGAACCGCTGAGGGTGCATCGCCGCGGCGACCGCGTTCCCGCGCGACGGAGGTCCTAAAGCCACGTCTACGAAGTTTGGCCGTCGAGTAGCCGCCTCAGCCCAGGGGCGGCGAACCCGGCCGTCTTGCGCGGTGCGAAAGCTCCGACGACCAACGATCCAACGATAAACGCGAGCACCGCCCCCGCCTCTTGGGCCGAGAGGCGGCCACCGCTGTGTCTCTGAATCGATACGAGCTCTCGATCGACGAAACGACGAACTCGCATGAACAGTGTCGGGCTGCGAACCGCCTCGGCGAACAGCCCGACCCAGCAGCGCGCCGCAACCGTGTCCGCACGATCGTCGAGACGAACGGCGGCGTCGCAGTACGCGAGCAGCGGGTCGCCGCCATCGTTGCGCTCATCTACCCGCACGCGAAAACGAGCGATGAGGTCCGAGAGCAGCGCGCTCAACAGCTCCGCCTTGTCGGTGAAATGATGGTGCACCAGCCCCGCGCTGATGCCTGCCTCCGCTGCGATCGCCGAGATGGTTGCCCCTGCGTAGCCATGGTTGGCCAGCACCCGAGCGAACGCCCGCACGATGTCTTGACGGCGCTCATCTCTTCGACTTGGTCTTCCCATAGATTGGTTGAGTAACCAATCTATGGGACGCACGCTAGTTTCATGTCTCCAACTCCTCAGGATCCCCCTCTGGCCGATGTGTGGGTTGCCATGGCCGAGCACTTTCTAGACACCGAGACCCGTCACACCATCCCAATGACTGCGCTTTGCTGCGTTGAGGCTGGACTCAGCACGGCATCAGCCCGGGACGAGTGGCGGTCTCATGTGGTGCCCGCCGTCGGCTTCAACGTGCTGCTCGTCGCGGGCGAGTGGGCGATGTGGGATCGGCGCTGGCTCCTCGACAGGATCGCGAGCCTGCAAGCTCGGGGCCCCCTGGCGCGCCGCGTCGGAGGACTGCTTCGTGTGCGCCATGTCGACGGCGTCTTCGAGGCAACGGGTCGCATGATCGACGTGCTGCGCACCGCAGAAGACTCCGCGGCCCAACGCATCCTCTGCCAAGACCTCGAGGCGCTCGCGCGCTACTACTTTGATTTTGGTTCGAGGGCGTGGACCGACGTCGAGGTTGGGCGTCGGCGAGAGGTGTATCGGAGAGTCTTTTTGAATGCGATAGCGCCTGCGCTCGTGCAAGGAGAGGCAGAGGAAGCCGACAGACGAGTAAAGGCGGCGCTGGGTGATGCGGCGCGGCTGGGTCCGGCTGCGTGAACGATGGGTGGCGACTTGGTCCCTGGGCAACCCTGTAGTGGGTACGGGAGCGGGGGCCTGGCTCGACGCGCCAGGCCCCAATCACCGCTCTAGGCCTTGGTCCAGCGCCCCGAGCCGACCGCGTGACCGGCCGCAATGTTCGGCCCACCTCCCGCGAAGACCCCGGGTCCCGCGAACTCGAGAACCACCCCAGCGGGGGTCGCTTGCAGGGCGAAGGGCATGGGCCCAGCCGCAAGCAATCGATCGGGCAAGAGGGTCGAGCTCCCGCCTCCGTAGCTGGCACCGCCCCCTCCCGCGATCAAGCCGCCGCCGTCCCCCTCGAATCGGAGCTTCACCCCATCGGGGAACGTGGCCGTCATCACCACGTGTACGTACCCGATAAGAGAGATGATGATGACCAGCTCGCCCTTGAAGTCGTGCTTGTTCGCCGCGACGGCATCACCCGCGACCGCCTTGAGGCGCATCTTGGTGTCCTCGAAGTGGCGATCGGCGATCGTTCGATAGCTGGTGCTTGCTTCGTCTTGTTGAATATCCATGTCGTGTTCCTTCGGTTTGAGCGTCGTCGCTGAGCACATCTGGCGTGCCTCTGGTCAACGGACCTCATCGGTTTGGTTCGAGTGCCGTCTCGCACTCGGAGTGGTCGTTCCACCCATCGAAGAAACGAATGAACAAACGCCAAACAACGCTGTTCTTGGCTAGCAGGGCGCGTTTTTCGTGTTCAGTCCGACCAGTAGCCGCGCAATGACTTGGCCCAGTCGTCGAGCCTGTCGACCGTGGAGCGATGCTCTTCGGGATTGCGCGCCAGCGACTCGATCGCCTCCAACAGCTGCACCTTCGCTTTGCGCAAGCGACCCCGCACAGCGGGCACCGTCTCGGCGAGGACGTCGGCGATCTCCTGCGCGCGCATCGGCTCCCAGTAGTACATCTCGAGCACGACCTGCGAGTCGATCGGAATGTGCCGCAGGCCGCGAAGCAACAGCCGCTGCTCTCGCTTCGCTCGCACCGCGGAGCTTGGTCCCATGCCGCAGTCGGCAACCGACACGTCGTTGGCGTCGAGCGAGTCGACCGATCGCCGATCGCGAAGATGCTTGAGCAGGGTCCTGCGTGCGATCGCGAACAGAAACGTACGGAAGCTCGCATCATGACGGAACGTGGCCCGAGCGGTGACACAGGCCATCAATGTCTGCTGGACGAGATCCTCAACGTCGTGGAGGCTCGAGAGCTTGTTCCCGAAGAAGCGGTGCAGCGACTTGAAGTGACGCTCGAGCAACTGGCTGCCCGCCTCCTGGTCGCCCTGGCCCCATCGCTTCAGCAGGAGGTCATCGTCCACCGCTCCCAGTATAGCAGCCGCCCCCTCTGCGTTCATCGGCCGTTGGCCCGTGCGAGGACGATACCGACGTTCTATAGCGAGATCATGTTCGTGCCCCGTGCAGGTGGAACCATCGCAGTGAATGCCTTCCGATCCTCCAGTCAACCCCAGGTCTGAGATTTCGATAAAGACCAAGCCTGAGCTGCGCCTCCGTCTCGTGGAGACGGGCACGCAGTGGTACTTCCTCGACGACAGCGGCGAGGTCATCCCCCTCGATAGCAGTCATGTGTTGAGCGTCGACTTTGGCGAAGAGCTGCTCTTGTCGATTCCGCTGCGGATCTACAACGAGACCGCCGTGGCGATCGACGTGCATGTACGCCCCAAGGGAGCAGGGACCGTCGAGCCCACCGAGCAACAACGCATCGACCCAGACGACTCCCTGGAATGGAAATGCGGCGTCGCGGCCACCCCGGGGAACAGCAACAGCTGGAGCATCACGGGGAGTTTCCTGGATGCCACGCCGCTCCCCGATCCGACCTTCAAGGTTCGCTGGAAGGCCCACGGCGACGGACCTTCATCGGTGTAGCCACGTCTCCACGGCGCGTGCTCGCTCGGATAGTTGCAGCCGATCGAAGTCATCGCGTGCCTGCTCGGCAAGGGCTTCGGCGTGGGCTGATCGCGAGCCCTCCGAGGCGACGAGCGCCTGCGCCAACGAGAAGCGGATATCCGCGAGCTCCAGAGGCTCGGCCCCCGTCGCTACCTGGAGTTGCAAGGCTCGTTCGAGGTCCTCCGCGGCCTCGGCCGAGCGCCCCGATGCAAGCGCAACTTGTCCGCGGCCCTTGAGCGGAAGTGCGAGCTCGGGATGATCGGCGGGCAGAGTCTGCTCGTAGATCTCCAGCGCCTGGGCGAAGCTCTCACGGGCCTGCTCAAGCCTCCCGAGCGCTGCCTGGGACTCGCCGAGGTTGCTATGCAGCCGCGCGAGGCTCGGGTGTGCCGCTCCAACCGTCGCCCGGGCAATCGTGAGCGCAGCGCGATACGACTCGATCGAGCCCGGCACATCATCGTTGAAGAAGCGGAGCACGCCGCGGGCTTCGTGTAGCTCGGCCAGCTTCTCGTGGTCTGGGCCCAGCTCGCGTAGGTACACGACGAACGCTTGATCGACGAGCCCGAGCGCGGCCGCGAGCTCGCCTTTGGCCATGCGGACCTTGGCCCTGGCAAAACGTCCCCGAGCCACCGCGAGCGAGGTGGTCCCGAACGCGGCCTCGTCGATATCCTTCGCGCGATCGAGATGGCGCTCGGCTCCCTCGAAGTCGCCGGTCTCCAGCGCGAGCACGGCCAGATCGAATTCAAACGAGCCGACCAACGGCGCGGTTGATCCCCACCGCAGCTCCGCCGCGGCCCGCCCGGCCTCGAGCTCCGCGCGCGCCTCGTCGTAGTGCCCGAGCTGACCGAGTGTGCTGGCGATAAACCATCGCTCGCGCTCCCCCTGGGCTTCGTCACCCGTCGCTCGTGCCTCCGCCTGTGCGCTACGAAAGCCTGTAAGCGCGTCCTCGTAGTGGCCCTCTTGCAGCAGCAGAGCTGCGCGCGCGTGCATCAGTGCGGCGCGCAGTGGTTCGGGCGATCGAGCCAGCCGACGCAGTGCCGTCTCGGCCTCTTCGACGACAAAGCGCTCGGGCAGTGCCCCCGACCAGCGACCCGCGGCGGCCACCGCTGCCTCAACCCTGAGCTGAGCCGCCAACACGTCGAGGTGTCGGGCCTCGGCCTCTCGGGACAGCTCCACCAAGCCAGGCACGGCTCGAAAAATGAGCCCACGCTCGACGTCCATTTGCAGGGGAAGCGCCTGTAGCTCCAGACGCAGCGGTGCATAGGCCATCGCCTCGGGGGAGCGTGTCTCGAGCTCGCTGACGATCGCCTCGGCCTGATCGGTGGCACCGACCCCGGCCAGCGCCCGCGCTTCGTTCAGCCGATCGTAGCCCGCCAGCACCGCGGGCCGTGCCGAGTCGGACGCAGGCAGCGGCTCCACCTCGGCAAGGTGAGTAGCGTCGGCACAATCGGAGACGACTGGCAGCCGGCGGAGCAAGGCGGCCCCATGGGCTGGGAGCGCAGGCGCCTCTTGGGCGGTGCTCCACGTGTCGAGCGTCACCCTGAGCGAGCGGCGCTGGTGCTCGAGGCAAGCGCGACGGAGCACGAGCGCCGACTCGGTCGCGGACCCGTGCACGCGGGTCGCTTCGCAGGCCGACCGCTGCGCGTCGTGCCAGCCGACGGCCCACGCATCAATGCCCTGCTCGAGGGCGGCGAACGTCGTGGCCGCGAACGCTTGCCCCGGGTCCGCGAAGCGGTCACGCAGGGTTGCGCGGCGTGTCTCATCCCATGCCCCGTCCAATGCGCTCGGATCCCCCACGCATGGATCTGAGCGCATGTCAGAGGAGTCGAGCCACTGCGCCGTCCCGACCCCGGCCAGGACGGCCACCACGCCCGCGGCCGCCACCCAGCGCGTTCGCCCTCCTGGTGGGGCGGCGGTGGCCCGCTCTATTGCCGACAGCAGCTGCGCTAGCGACGGGAACCGAGCGGCGGGCGTTGTCGACAGCCCGCGCCGCAGCACCTCTTGAAGTGCCCTCGACATGCTGGTTCCCTCGGGGAGATCGGGAGGCATCTGTCCCGCGAGCGACTCCCAGATACAGGCACAGAGCGCGTATTGGTCAGCCGCCGCATCCACTGGACCGCCGCTGCGCTGCTCGGGGGCGGCATAGCGATACGTGCCGACGAATCCCGCTACTGTAGAGCCTTCGCCCGCTTCTTCACTCGTGCCTCGGACATGCGTGCGCTCCGACTCCGAGGAGCCCTCGAGCTCGCCGTGGAGTCCGAAGTCGATCAAGCGCGCTCGTCCATCGTCGCCGATGAGCACGTTGCTCGGCTTGACGTCGCGATGAATCAATCCCGCCCGATGCGCTGCCAACAACCCTCGGCCCACCGCGATCCAGTGGGCGAGAATCGTCGAATCGGCCGGTCGAGGCTGGCGTTGCAGCCACTGCTGCACCGTGGAGCCCTCCACCAGCTCCATCGCAATCCACACCTGCTGCTCGACCAGACCCGCCTCGTGGACCGTAATCACGTGGGGGTGGGCAAGCTTGGCAAGGCTCCGAGCCTCCCGCAGCGCACGCTCGCGCGCAGCTTCGCCGAGCTCAACGGTGTCGACCACCTTGATCGCGACCGCGCGCTCGAGCTGTGGATCCCATGCTTCGTACACGACTCCCATGCCGCCATGACCGATTCGGTCGCGAAGCTCGAAGCGACCGAAGCGAGGTGCCGGGATTTCGCGACCAAACATCTTGGCCATCAAGCGGTGCTGGACCAAGTGCCCGTCGACGCTATTGGGCGCAAGACGGCCGATCGTCGTCTCGAGCGGACCGCCCTGGGATCGCGGTTCACCCGGCTCGTCCACCCGACTACGATATCGGATTCCGATCGAGCGAACGACCGATAGGGTGGGAACACAGGGGAGCGGTGCCCCTGCGCAGCGTGGCCGCGGGGCCCAGGTTTCCCCCATTGCGGGCTGGACGCGGGTCCTCTTCAAGGCGCGATAATGTACCGCGCCGACGGCGACCGACGTATGATGGGCTGTGGCCGTACGTAGTGACTCCAATCGATTGACCTGTCATCCATTCTTGTGGGGCACCTTCGCTATCGTTAGCGGTTGCTTCAACACCCTTGCCTCCGACGATTCGGGGGGCACGGGCAGCACTACCGATCCTGGTGGGACCTCAACGGGCGTGGTGGCGACCGACGACGGGATGACCACCAACCCCAACACCACCGATCCAAATACCACCGACCCCGACACCACGGTCGGCCCCTCGGAGACCACCGAGCAAGGCTCTACGGACGAGACGACGGCCAGTCCCCCCGCGTGTGGTGATGGCAATGTGACTCCCGACGAGGACTGCGACGACGGCAACGTGGACGATGGCGACGGATGCAGCGCGGTGTGCACGGTAGACGAGGGCTGGTTTTGCGACGCGGCTAGCCCATCGACCTGCATTACCAATTGCGGTGATGGTCTGGTTGGAGAGCCTGTCGAAGAGTGTGACGACGGCAACCGCGATCCCAACGATGACTGCACGGCGGAGTGTCTCAATGCCGTGTGTGGCGATGGCGTGGTGTGGCTCGACAACGAGGGCTGCGACGACGGCAACACCGACACCGACGATGGGTGCAGCGATACGTGCGGGTGGGAGCCGGGCTTTGTGTGCGAGGGCGAGCCGTCGTCGTGCTTCGAGGCCGTGTTCCTGGCGGACGGTAGTCAGGCCCTCGCGGGGAGCTTGTGGGGGATGTCTACCGACGGCGCCACCACGGTGGAGATCGGCCCCATTGGGCAGCCAATTACCGGCATGGCATTTCACCCCAACGGCACGCTGTATGCCGTGACCTCCACGCGCTTTATGGCCGACTTCGGCGAGCTCGGTCGCATCAACCCGGAGACGGGCGAGTTCACGGTGATCGGCCCCCTCACGGGCGCCGATGGAACCAATCACCAGTCGATGCCCGACATCACCTTTATCGGAAGTGTTCTGTACGGGTGGACCGAGAACTCGGACGACCTCGTGACGATCGATGTGGTCACGGGCCAAGTGACCGTGATCACCTCCACTCAGGGCTCGTCGGGCACCGCCATTGCGTACAACCCAGGCACCGACACGATGTATCTGGCGCCTAGCGGATCGGGGAGCACCCTGTTTTCGGTCGACGAGCTCGGCAACGTGATCGCCGGGCCGACGTTGGGCGGCGTGAACTCTGCCGTGAAGGGCATGGCGTTCTCCGAGGGCGTTCTGTACGGCATGGACACCGACCGCAACGCGACCGACGTCACGGTCATCAACATGGTCACCTTCGATCCCATCACGGGCACGATGATCAACCTCGGGAACCTGCCCGCGGTGGGGATCGATGCGCTGGCCGTCTTCGATCCGACCAACAGCCTCTAGCTACATCGTGCCCAGAAATGGGCAGGCAAGGGCGTGGTGGCGGTCTTCGCCCTCGTACGGAGATGCGGCGCACGAGGGCGCCGCAGTTCGCTGTGGTGGCCGACCGAGGCGTCAGAGTTTTTTGGTCGGGTAGCGAATGGAAGCCAGGCCTCGCTTGACACGCTCGTTGTCGTTCGTGGGGGCGGAGCGCAGGTGTGTCTTGGAGTCGAAGGGGAAGGTGACGCCGTTGCCCTGATACCCGGTCACTGTGAGGTCCTTGTAGCCCAACCCCTTCATGCGCTTGGCCAGCTCTGGTACCAGGAAGCCGGAGTCTTTGGTGGCCGCAACGGGGTCCTTGGTGTTATCGGCGAGCTCGGGCACGCCCTGGCACGCTGTGAGGCGAAGGTCCATGGCGGTCTTAGGCAGGCCCGCCTTTTCTAGATGCGCCGCGAGGCCCTTGGAGTCGAGACTGCCCCCTTGTCCATCGCTACGCGCGAAGATGCGGTCCTTGTTCGGGGTGCCATGACCCAACACGTAGAGTTTGTCTCCCTTGGAATACGGGGTGTCTGGACTGAGATTTCCCAGTGGCGTGGGGTAGAGATCGGGGTACAGCCCGGGACTGGTGTTTGCGATTCGGGTGTTCTTCAGGGCCTCGTGCTTCGGTCGTTGCATTGTGATGTTGGCGTTGGCTCTCAGTTCGACCGTGCCGATGTTGAACTGCTGGAACGAGTGATCGTCTTTTGCGTTCCGACGTGCCTCACGGGTTTCCTCTGCCGATGCACCAGGTGTGTCCACGGACGTGCGAATCGCAGCCAGCAGCTGCTGATCCGACTTACGCCTCGCCTCGGGGACCATCTCGAGCGCCTTGTTGGAGCTGGCCAGAGATTTTCCCAAGACCGTCATGCTGCTCTGACGTAGCTTCTCCAGCTCATCGGCCATCTTGTGACTCGGGGCCAGCAGCGCGCGCGGCTGCTTCCCCGCCTTGAGCAACGCCATGTTCTCGCCGAGTGCCGAGTCGAGTGCTTGTTTGCCACCGAAAGGGGTGTACATATACCCTCTTCGACTTCTCTTTGGAGGCGGCGGGACGATCGGTTTTTGCGGCGACTGATGTCCGCTGCGCACATGTATCGGGTCCTTCTCTGGATGCAGCAGTTGCGCGCCGCGCTGCTGTCGAGGCGGCCCGATCGGGGGTCCCGAGTTTTTCCGGCTGGGGACGTGAACCGGGTCCGTTTCCGGACTCAGTAGGTGCACACCATGCTGTTGTCGAGGCGTTCCGATCGGGGCTTGGATCGAATTTTTCCGGCTGCTCACGTGAACCGGATCGCCCTTCGGATTCAGCAAGTGCACTCCGCGCGGGGATTTGTTGGGCGAGGACATGAACTCTCTACGAACATACCGACGCTCGGATCGCTGGGGCGTGATTGAGCCAGTTCGTCTTTCTTGGCAACCCGGCCGCTCCGTCCGGTTCGGTCTACACTACGGTCTTCGATGTCCTCCTCTGCCTCGTTCGACCACCTTCTCGCCGTCAGTCGCCTTCTGGAGGACGACTTTATCGACGAGGACATCCAGGACCTCCAAACGGGGAGTGGCAGCAACGCGCGCAAGATCACCAACCGCATGATCACCGTGCGCGGCAAGCATCACGGCCGACCGCTCGTGCTGAGCTATCAGGACTACTACACGACCAACTTCAACCCGAACGCTCCTGAGGCCTACGAGCTCAACATCCTCGAGGTTTTCGCCACCCAGAGGCACGTGAGCTTCGAGGGGCGAATCAAGCAGCGGAACGTCTTCGACAAGATCGGTCGCTGGTTCGGTATGGGGGGGACCAAGGGGCGACATCCGATCTTCTCGCGCATGCGTGTCGACGTGGAAGAGGGCAGCGGCGAGTGCTTCGGCTGGGTCGACTTTCCCCCCGCCCTCGAGAAGCTCGCGCTGCGACACGACGTGGGACGCGTGACGCTCCAAGTCGGCTCTGGACTCACCGCGATCGCATCGTGGAACGCCGACCGTTCTTCTCCGCAGTACGTGATGGAGCTGGTTGATGAGGTGTGCGCGGTGGCGGGCACGCTCGATCAGGCCGGGCGTGGGTAGCCGGCCGGGGCCGGTCATCACGGTTCCAAGGGGCTAGATGCAGTTGATGAAGTAGGAAGGCCCGCGGCCCTGCCACGTCATCGGCAGCACGAAGGTCGCGGTGGGTAGCCCGCCTCCGCATGCCGCGGGGAAGGGGCCCATATCGAGACCTTGCTTCGAGCCGAACAGCCCGGGACCCACCGACACGGGGTACCAGAAGATGCTGTCTACGGCCGCCTCGAGATCCTCTACGCAGCCGCGGAATTTCTCCACGGCCTCGGGGATGCTGTCCGACTCCGCGATGCCGCAGCCGTCGATCACGGCATCGACGATACCCTGCCAGCTATCGCCGAACACCAGCACCAGGTTGAAGCCGCCGTCGGATTCGTCGAAGTTGTAGCCGTCGATCCAGCTCGGGTAGCCGGGCGTCGCGAAGCTGAGGCTGGCGCTGGCCTGGAGGACCTCGATCACTGGACCCTCCGCCGAAGGCGGGAACACGATGTCGAGCGCCCCCGCGAGGATGAAGTTGTTGATGCTCTCGTCGAGCTGCGCGAGGTAGTCGCCGTACCACTCGTTGATGAGTCGCACCCGGATGTGGCTCTGGTTGAACATTCCCAGCGTGAAGCCCAGCAGCCCGAAGTGCAGCGGGCCTGAGTTGCCGTCGATGGAGCTGGCTGCAATCCCGGTCTCGATGTGGACCCGCTCGCTCAAGTACCGCGCGCTTGTGTGCATGGCCGGCTGGACGCGGTCGCGCACGAGGCTGGCCACGCGTGCCCGCTGATCCATCAAGCCGTGGGCGCTGGGCTCCAGATCCATCAGCGTGGTCACGGCAACCTCGAACTGCGCGAGCTCGGCCTCCAGGGCTCGGAGAGGAGCCTCGTCTACGCTCGCGGGATCGATCGCCGCCATCGTCGTCTCGAAGTTCGCCAGTGCTGCATCGAGATCGTCCAGCGCCGCCCCCAAGGCGGCATCGTCGGCGTTGGGCATGATCCCAATCGCCTCCAGCTCAGCCCCCATCGGATAGTCGCCAGGCATCTCGCGCAGCACGTCCTGCATGCCCGCCACCCGCTCACTGAGAAGCAACGGCAGCGAGGCATCGAGTTGGGCGACCGCATCGACCAGGAGCTCGTCGTCTTGCTCGTTTGCGGCGAGGACCTCGAACATCCCACGGCTCGATCGGCTTAGCCCTGCACCCAGCTCAGCCAGGCCCGGATCGATGGCCTCGCTGAGGACGGCCACAGTACGTGTCGATTGCAGCAGCGCGCCCTTGTGCTTGAGTTCGCAGGTCACGTCGAAGAGGCCCGCGTCGGGAAACGTGTAGACCCCTTCCATCTCCGACCAGCCCCTCGCGGGCGTAAGACTCACGGTGCGAGGGCCGGACTCGGCCACGGGCGCCCCGCCCTCGTAGAGCAGACATTCCACGGTGAGCTCGCCCATCTCGTCGGCTTCGAGCACGGCCACGCTCGAGGGCAAGACCTCCAGCGCGGTGCTCATGGGACCGTCCGTCTCGCCCTCTGTCTCGGACCCTGACCCGCCCGCGGTGGTGTCGAGCCCCGTGGCGCTGCCCGTGTCCACGGAGTCCGCCGTGTCCGTGGCCATCGGGTCGGTCTGGCTCCCCTGGGTAGCACTTGCGGTGGAGTCGGTCTGGGTTCCCGAGCCTCCCGATCCCGAACCTGAGCCATCGTCCCCCCCGCACGCCACAGCCAGCACGGCTGCGCTCAGTAGTCTCTTGTAGTGCTTCGCTCGTTGCATCGTGTTCCCCCGTCAACTGTATCAGCCGATGGGCAGCAACCTCCCCCTCGGAATCTGCGGGGTCAACGATGCCGACGTTCGCCGTTCGCGGGGCGTCGACTTGCGATCCACTATCGATGAAAACGGGAGCACCCCATCTCAACCCGAGGATATTCTCGCGCGGAGACGAAGTGCTCCCATCGTCTTGGTGAAACTCAGTGACAACGCTGAGGCGCTGTCAGTGGGTCGTGGCCCGACATTGGTCGGCGCGACCCCGGAACTTAGCTATCGATCGATGAGCCATCGATCGTGATAGATAGGTAGGCGTTTAGGGCCCCACCTCTGAGTTGGCGAAGATCGGCTTCGGCGGTCAGTTTGGGTTTTTTGGCCTTTGGGGGGTGGACGGCTTCTTCGTCCGAGACGTGCTTTTCATCCTTATCAGGCTGTTGGCAAAACACCGCCGCGTCAACCCAACTTCGGCGCGGCCGCAGCATCGATGCCCGCGGTGCACCCCGCGACCGTCCTTCGAGGGGGTGCCGCTACGCCCGATCGACAGCAGCGCTCACGCGCTGCGCATTGTGTCGCAGCTCCAACGGTCGTTCTCGCACCTCGCATCTGCACCTGGGTCCTGGTCGGTGGCGACGGCGGCCTGGCACGTCGAGCAGAGCTATTTCGCCCAGGCGATAGCCCAGGCGATTTCTACTTGAGGGGCCCTTCGAGCCGCATAGCGACCGGGCCGGGGTTGTCCAGCGGACGACCGATTCGGACGACATGGTAGCCCGCGTTTAGCCAAAGAGTGCGGTCGACCGCGGCGTTGCGGGACGTGAACCCGTCCGCGAGATCGCAGCCCGTGTCGCACGCACCGATCTCCAAGGTCATCCCAGGGAGCTCGGGTACGTCGAGGTGATACGAACCGGCTGCGGGGATATCGACGGTGTAGGTCAGCCAAGTCTGTTGACCGATGGGGCCGAAGGCATCCGGGTGCCCACAGCTGAGGTGTTCGTCGACGTTGAAGACTCGGCGTCCCGTGGAGCCTTCAGTCCAAGGCTTCGGGGTGGCGCTGCACTCCACGATGAACTCGGTCCACCCGATCCCGGGGCAGCGTGGGTACGACGCGAGGTAGTTTGTGTTTAGGCGATCGAGGTCGATCCCCAACGTGTCCGAGACGGCGTCGTCAAGGTCAGCGACAGAGTCTACATCGGTTGCTGCGACGACGAATTCTTCCGCGCTGGCCCATGAGTACTGATGGCGAATGTAGGAGATCAAGTGGCCGGCTTGGTTGTAGTGTTCGAGAGGGAGAGAATCGTTCGGGTACTCGAGCATGTCGGTCAGCTCGAACGAGTCTGGCCAGGTCGCCATCGAGAACGCATCGTGGGCCTGTGCAATGCCCTCCTCCAGAAAAATTAGGGAGATAGGCAGGCCTTGCTGCTGTCGGATTCCATGGACGAGCTCGTGCGGGTGCACTAGATACGGTGAATAGACCCTACCATTGCCCGCACAGGCCCTATTGTCGCAGAGTTCCCTTGCGAGCTCCGAAGAGATGTAGTTGTACCGAATGGGTTCCTTTATCTCGCCGTATGCTGAACGTCGCTCGTATGCGTCGATAAATTGATCGATGTAGTCGAGCGATTTTCCACAAATAGGAAGCGTTGGATCTGGCGCGAACCTGATGTTCTCGCTGACGTAGACGACAGGAAACGGCTCGATCGGGGCGGCAGGCTGGCAGGCTGCACAGAGCAGGGCCGCGAGCGCCCACAGTAAAGGACGGGCATCGCTGCCCGCCCAACTGTTCCTCGTGCCCTCGGGACTCATGCGACTAGTCGACGATACGGTATCGCAGCGTCGTTGGTTTGTTTCCTCGCTCAACCTCAAGAATGAGCGAATCAATGCCCTGAAGCTGCGTCACGGCCGCCATGGCTTCTCCCACGGTGTCGAGCTCGAAGCGATCTCCTTCGTGGCCGATGGCCACGGGGACATCGCCATTCTTCAAGCCCAACGCATGCATTACGTCGCCATTTTGGATGCCTTGGAGCTGAAACGAACCTGACGGGGAAAGTCCGATAGCCCACCCCTGTTCCATAAGGCAGTACGGTGAACTCACAAAGCCTTCGACCAGGCGGCGCCCGACCTTGATGGGACCGTTCTTCCGCGTGACGAGGCTGACATCCACGAAGTCGCAACTCGGAGCAATGCCTACCGGGTCGGGCAGGCACTCGGTCTCGCCATCTCGATTGCCCGGGTAAACTGGCGTTGGATCGAGCACAGGTGTCGCGCGGTCGACATCGAAGAGAGCGAGGTCTAGACAAGAGTCGCCTGTGGCGTCTCCGGGCACGAGCTCTGCGCATGCCAGGCGGGTCTCCGCGTAGATTGTGTCTCGAAGGTCGAGCAAGGCGCCTACCAAAGGAGCGCCGACACCGAGTTCGGCCTCGATCGTCGGTTGATCGATGATGACCTCGCCGCCCGCCAAGTTGTCCGTCAGCCAGGCTTGCTCAGCCGACTGAAGCGGGAGGCAATGGCAGCCTTCAGGCGCGGTGTCGTCCGGGTATTGGACGGGGTAGGCCTGCGGTGGCGTGGCATTGTCGGTGTACTCGGCCGCTTCCGCTCGGGCGCACCACCAACTACCGTAGGAAGGCGGAGTGCCCGGGTCGACATCCAAGGACCCGGCGGTTTCGTCAAGGCCTTCGTCCATCGACGAAGCCGTGGTGCCATCGTATCCGGATGACGAGGGAACGCCGATTGTCAGTCCGTCGTCTACGGGCACTGTGCAAGCGATGCTGAAGGGCACGAGCATCGATAGTAAACTTATCTTGTGTATCTGCATGGTGTTTCCTTGGTCGCCTTCTTGTGTGACGACATGTACTTGTCGGCCCCGTGCAGGTCCGGTTCCGGCGATGTCGGAAGATAGTGTCGATTCTCGCGGGAGTGTCCCGGTTGGGCCACTTCCGGCCCACGGCCCTGAGGCATGGCCAACGACCCGGGCATGCAAGACGGAGATGGAGTCGTGGAGTCATCGCCATGGCCCATTGGCCGTCGCGTGAACGATGCTTCGGTGCGGCCGCGAGCTTTCGGCTTGGTCGTTGCCCCGCTAGAGGGTCGGCACCGCGCGCCCGAAGAAATAGCGGATGCCCGGTCGGAGGTGCGTCGCGCGATCGGAGCGCAGGAAGTCTCCGACCACCTGCTCCACCACGCGCCATAGTGGGGAGGTCAACGGGAGAGTCGCGGCGCACTACGACGTCAGGGAAGTCGCGGCGTAGCTCTTTCGCGCGTGCCTCGACGTGTCGGTCCCACGCGGGGTCGCGAAGCGCGTAGGCATTCTGATACGGCGAGATGTCGTGGATCGTCGGGTCGAGCTGCTCGGTGGGTTGTCCGAACTCGTCTTCGCAGACGATGACCTCGTGCTCGAGTGCGCTGTCGACCGTGTCTTCACCTGCGCGATCGAGCAGCCCGGGACGAACAGCTCGGTTGCCGATCGAGCACGTGGTCCGCTCGCGCGGGATCGCGGGGGTCGCCGTCGAGATGCGAGTTCTCCAATGATCCCAGGGGGTGCGCAGTCGCAACCCGATCCGTAGGCGAGGTCATCGCGGGCAGCAGCGCAACAGGTCGAGACTACTCTTCGCCAATCGACTGCGGAGCGGCTACTGTTTGTGCATGGGTTGGCGTTGGATCCGACTTGAGGCCGATGGGCATTCCTACGTGTTGGTGAGCGGCTCGTGGGCCGCCCACACCTCGGATCTCCATGCGCTGGAGCCGTGCCGCGCCGAGCGTCTCTTGGCCGAAGCGATGCGCGGTCGCGAGACTCGGTCGCTGAGTCGATTCGTTGTCGATGAGTGCGAGCTCGTCGCCCTCGAAGGGGTGAACGTCCTCGAGCGAGCACAACATGGCCTTCGGATCGGTCGGCTGACGTTGCTGGAGGAACCGCGGCTACGGCCGTCGGTCGATGTCACGGTTCCGCTCGCGACCGATCTCTCCGACCTCGTCGATGGTGCCTCCGATCTGTTGTCTTCGGAGTCGGAGTCGGAGTCGGAGTCGGAGGCAGGGGCCGCGTCGTCGTCCGAGGCCGCGCCCGCATCAGCATCGGCCGCCGAGTCCGAGGCCACCCCGCCGACGGAGACCTATGTCGCGTTTGTGTTGCGCGACCAGGCTGGCAACGCGCTGGCCGATCGGTCGTTCACGCTCGAAGTGCCCGACGGGCGCACAGTGGAGGGCACAACCGATGGCGACGGTCGCTTCACGCTCGATCCCGTGCACGCCGCGGGCGACTGCGTGCTGCGATTCACCGATACCCAGTCCGCCGCGTAGACGGTTGTGATCGTGCTAGCCTCGGTTGAAGTGGAGTGTCGATGAAGGTCACCGAGCGGCAGCTCGCCGAGGGGATCACGATTGCCACAGGGGGGGAGCGGGAGCTCGTCTTGATTCCGCCGCCCGTCGAGGTGTTGGCGCTGGGCGACTTCAATTTCTCTACCGATCGAGAGGTCATGCTGCCTGCGCCGACCACCGAGGGAGCGAGCAGCGGCGATCTAGCCGACGGTATCGCGCTCGTGGCTGGGGTGCTGACGCATCTGAACCGCCTCGACGAGCCCCGCGAGACTCTGGTCGCAGGCCACACCGATGCGTCGGGGTCCGACGCGCACAACCTCGCGCTGTCGGAGCGGCGGGCGGACAGTGTGCAGTTGTTCTGCGCGGGTGATCGCGAGGGCTGGGCCGATCATGCAATCGACAACGCCGAGGTCGCCGATGGCCAAGAGGTGCTGCGCTGGATCGCGGTACGTTTCGGCTGGCCATGCGATCCGGGCGCGGTCGACAACGCCGATGGCCCCGCCACCGCTGGCGCACGCGATCATTTCCGCGCCCGCTACGAGCACGAGTTCGGTGGATCTGCGGGTAGCGCGGGTCGGTTCGAACGTGCTGACTGGGCCGCGTTCTTCGATGTCTACGAGCAGGATCTGGCGGCGCGCTGCCAGGTGACCCGCGACGAGCTTCCACGCCTACGCGAGCCGCTGGTGTTCTGCGATCCGCCGATCTTGGGCTGCGGCGAGCACTGGCCCGAAGATGCGATCGAGCGCGGCCCGATTTGCCGCGACGACCGACGCGTCGAGGTGTTGATGTTCGCACCCGAAGATGTGCCCGATGACGTGGGCGGGGGCGATCCGCCAGGTGCCTCGATCTACGAGCCCGGCCGCTTCACCTGGGTCCCCGTCGAGCCGGGCCCCGGGCCCCACGTGCTCGACGGTCCGTGCTTCGAGCTGGCGCTCGCGATCGACGATCCGACGGTGTACCCCAACGCTTCGCTCCGTCTGTCGGGCGGTCCCTACGATCTTCGTGTCGCCCTGAGTGGCGCCGACGCAGAAGGGTCGATGCGCGTGTTCCACTTCCACGGCATCGCGACGGGAGCGGTGTATGACCTGCACTTCGAGCCCGAGGGCGACGGGGGCGAGGCGATCGAGCTGTTCGCTGCCGCTGACCTCGATCCCTATATCGATGGCATCGGTGACGCTGAGGCCGACGTACCCGCGATGGTGTTCGCCGAGATTCCCTTCGAAGAACCAGACACGCCCGACGATGGCGAGCAAGACCACGGGGAGCTCACGATGAACGGCCCCCCGACCCCCGAAGATCGCTTTGGCGCCGGGTGGCTGTCGGAGTATGAGCAGCGCCCCCACGCGGAGTTTGTCGACGCATGAAGACCTATCTCGTCGTCGAAGCGGTCGACACGTCGAGCTCCTCGATCACGGTGTCCGACGCTTGGCTCCTCAACGACCAAGCCCAGCTACAGGAGGACCTCGACGACGACCCCACCCGTGGCATGAGCGTCGAGGTCACGGGGACTCCCAACGGCGACTATCAGCTGCGGATGTCGGTCGCCGATCATCCGACGCTCATCTTCAACGGCAAGCTGAGCGATGCGTCGGTGGGCAAGAAGTGGGAGTTCGTGAGCCCGACTCCCAAGTGCGTGACGGTCGCTCGGAAGCACGCAACCAAGGGTGACGACACGAGCCCGATGGTGATCACGCTGACGTTTCATCTCCGCAGCAAGCACCACGAGATGATCCTCGTCGCGGGCTGGGACTACTCGGGGGGAGCCGACAAGACCAAGTACGCCAAGACGTTCCGCGACGATGTGTATCGAGGGAAGACGCATATCGTGAAGTCTGCGTCGACCGTGACGAAGGACCAGAAAGTCTCCAAAGAGATTTTTAACTACACCGTCGTTACTCTGTTCGACTTCAAGTCAGGCAATCGCGTGCGGTGGTGGAAAGGGCAATCGGGCTGGCACGAGATCGACGAGGTACTGCAAGGGACGGTCGCGACCGACACGTCACAGCCCTATGACGATGCGACCAACGAGCAAAAGCGCCACGACGATGACTCGATCTCGATCACCCACGTGTACGACTACATCATCGCGCTGGGCAAGGCGGTGCCGGGATGTGTGGCCGGGTTTCATATCTTCTCGCACGCATGGGATGGCGGCCCGCTGCTCGTCAACACCGATCAGGCGTCACCCTATGGCTACGCGGAGGCGCAAGCCGACGATCGCGACCCCGATGACAAAGATGGCCGCGACTTCGACTTCGAGTCGCAGAACATGCCCGATGTCAGCGACTTCAAGGCGGCGTTTCAGAGCAGCGCGAGCCTGAAGATTTGGGGATGCCTCGCGGTCAAGAAGTACCGCAAGATGGCGCGCGTCGCTCTCAAAGAGACGGAGGCGGGCCGCGACAAGAACGAGCAGTTCACGTTCACCGCAGACGGCCAGACCCTCACGATGAGCATTCAGGAGATCGAAGATGAGTTCAACAACAACATCTTGGGTGACTCCTACATGCAGAACCTCGCAAACGCGGTAGGGCAGACCGTGTTCGGTGCGCCGCCAGGAGCGGGCTCCAACCTCAAGAGCGTGGGGAGCAAGAACTATATGTATGTAGATCAGTCGATCTACTCCAAGGTGCTCAAGTGGTACAAGACCGCGCTGGGCAAGGCCCACGACAAGACTGGGTATGTCCCGTACAGCTAAACGTCGGTGGTCGGGGGCGTGGCTCGTCGGGGGACTGGTGTGGCTGGCTGCATGCAAGCCGACGGTCGCCGAGCCGACCGTAGCGGAGCCGGCTGCGGCCGACCCCGCCGATGTCGCGACTGCGCCCGCGCCCGAGTCTGCGCCGCGTAACCTTGCGGCTGAGCTGCTCGAGCACGCCGAAGGGATCGAGCGTGTCGATCTGGCGCTTATGGGCGACGGCCACAAAGTCGTCGCGACGATCGATGCATCGTGGGTGCCGCGGCTGAAAGCGCAGCTCGTGGGCGCCGAGGTGCGTGACGATCTCACCAACACCCCCCCTGCGTGGAAGCTCGGGGTGCGGCTATTTGTCGATGGGATCGATGCGCCGTTCGTGGGGCTACCCGTGGGCTACGATCGGCTGCGGCTCAACCCGCACGATCCGTGGTCGCCCCGCATCGCGCTTGCGGACGGCAATATCGACCCCGAGATCCTCGAAGTGGTGGTAGGGGAGGCGTTCATCGAACATGTCGATACGCTGGCCTTCGCGGCCCAAGAAACGCGCGGCAAGGAGCACCGCCCGCGGCCCTAGAGCGGAGCTGGCGCGCTGGGAGGCCGTCGGCTCTGGATCCGCCCAGCCGCTTGACGGTCGCCAAGTTAAACCTATCGAAACGTCTAAAGTTAACTGACATTTCTAACGAGTAGTCCGATATCATCGTCGGGATCATGGCTTCAGCCTTCGTTTCATCGCCGATCGTCTACCTCGCCGCGAGCATCGCGTTGTGCTTCGTGGGTTGTACGAGTCGGACGTCGCCCGAGTCCGATGGCAGCGGAAGCGCGTCGTCCACGGGTCCGTCCGCTGGTGAAACGACGCATACGGGAGACGTCAGCACCACAGGCGTTGTGGCGTCGTCGACCACGTTCGCCGACACCACGGGCGCGGACAGTGACGATGGCATCACCAGCGTCGGCTTTTGCAATCTCGACGAGGACGAGTACTGGCACTGCCAGCCCGACGGGGGCGGAGTCTTGTTCGAGTGCGACGTGATGGCGCAAGACTGCCCCGAGGGTGAAAAATGCATGCCCTGGGCCAACGATGGCGGGTCGGCATGGAACGCCAGCCGTTGCAGCCCAGTGGCGCCCACGCCTGCACAGCCAGGCGAGGCGTGCACGGTGGAAGGCTCTGCCGTCAGCGGCGTGGACTCGTGCGACCTCGGATCGATGTGCTGGGGAGTCGACCCCGTCACCCTTCAAGGAGAGTGCGTGGCGCACTGCGGCGGCGACCGGGCCAATCCGGTCTGCGGCGACGCGGATGCTCTGTGCGTATTTCAAAACGGGGGAGCGCTCGTCGTGTGCCTGCCGTCGTGCAATCCCCTGGCGCCCGCGTGCGATGCCGACGAAACCTGCATCCCCGAGCCATCGGGAGCGTGGGCCTGCGTTCCAAGCATCACTACGCGTATCGCCGATGGTGACCCCTGCGAGTTCGGCAACGTCTGCGGTCCTGGCTCGGTCTGCGCTGCGCCGTCGGCCGTTCCTGAATGCGAAGGAGCGCTGGGTTGCTGCGCACCGACCTGCGACGTGAACGTGGGCGAATGTGCCGACGCGGAAGCCGAGTGCACCGCGTGGTATCCCCTCGGCGCTCCGCCGAGCCTTGAAGCGGTAGGACTGTGTGTCGATGACCCGACCCTCAAGCCGCGATCGGGCTGGGTCGATCACGGCGCCGTGCCGCTGGTCGCCAACGCGGGCTAGGGAACGCGAGATGTAGTTTGATGTTGGTTGTTTTGAGATGGCGAGAAGGGGTGGTGCTTCTCGGGCTCGTGGGGGCGTGTGGGCCTCAAAGCCCTGTTCCGACCGCGAATGGCGGCACGGGGACGACGACGTTCGACACCACGAGCCCCGTCGGGTCGAGCTCGACCGTCGAAGATGGCTCCGACTCCGAGCCGACGTGTGGCTTTGGGACCGCGGCAACCGGGGGCGCCCCTGAGGGACCGCTGCCACCAGGACTCGATGCCTGGGGGTTGTCGCTCACCTGGACCTGCATCACGAGCCCTCCCTTCGAGGTCATCGACATCCAAGGCGATGGCCATCTCGATATCTCGGTGCACACGAAGGACTCCGATTCAAATAGGGTGCTCACGACTTACCTCGGCGATGGGAATGGTGCTTTCAGTGCACTCGAGCCCACGGTGGGGCCGCTGACGTCAACCTTCAACCCACCACACTATGGTGACTACGATGGCGACGGGATGCCCGAGATCCTTGGGCTGCATCCACGGTTGGGGCTGACGGTCTTGGACCATCTCGGCGACGGTCGCTATGACCAGGCCTCTGTCGCTGAGGTCGTGCGGGGGCTGGGAAACATCGGCCCTGCGTTCGATGTCGACGGGGACGGGCTCGACGATCTGCTGACGGGTATCGGCAATCACAGCACCCCTGCAGGCGTGATGTACAACCGTGGCGACAATCGTTTTGTCGGGACTCCTGAGCTGCCCTATCCCGCGTGTTTCTTCGTGGCAGTGGTGCCGACTGACATGGACTCGGACGGCGATCTCGACATGTTCGCGAGCGGAGGATGCAACGCCGGGAGTCCGGGCATGTCTTGGTATCTATTCTTCGACAACCAAGATGGAACGTTGGTTCTTCAGCAGACGTTCGCTGGAGACCCGCAACCCTACGAAGCCGATCGCCCTGAGCTACTCGATATCGACGGAGACGGTGACATGGACCTCGCAATGTGGGCGGCCGCGCTCTCCCCCGACCAGCCGGCGGCGCAGGGACTCATCGTGTTCAACAACCAGGCGGGCATAGAGTACGAGGTTGAGTTCTTCGAGTACGACGGGGATATGGATCCTTCTGTGCGGACCTACGGCATGCGCATGATGGGCGATGAGCGGTGGGCCGTAATCGCGGATCGGGGGACCTACGACCCGTTGTTGGTTCGTCGAGCCGCCGATGGTACGGGGCTCGAGGTCGACGAGGTCTCCCTCGTAGGTCGGCCCCGCGCCGTCGCCGATCTCGATGAAGATGGTTTCTCGGACATGATCGTCACCCGCTCGACGGAGCCCTACGAGATGGGCATTTGGTTGTCGGGCGGCTGAGAATCCTCGCAGACCCTGTGGGTGGCGGGGCAATGGCTCGCCGCGAAAAGTGGATATGCTGCGCCGATGGCCAACGACGTCCACACTCCTAAAACGGATCGACAGATGGGGCTCTTCGCTGGCATTTCCCTGCTGGTGGGTTTCGCCTTGCTCGGGGTGACCGCCCTGAGCGTCCTCAACACGATCTTCGAATGGGAGCTCAGCTTGGGTGTGTACGGCGCTGACACACCGCTGCCTGACAATTGGGAGACCGTGATCGGACTGGGCGCGGCGGCGGTTCTCATCATCGGGTTGACGTATTTCGGGAGCACGGTCGCCCGTCTCTTTGCTGACGCCAAAGGAAAGCCGGGCATTCGCATCGCCATCATCGCCTCGGCGGTGGTGCTGCTTGCCGTAATCGGTCGTGGGATTCAGGTGATGGCGCTGGTCAGCACATACGGGAGCATGCTCGCCTACTATTGCACCGACGAGGGGACCCTCGAGGATGTGCAGGGGCAGCTCGAAAAGGGCCCCACCGCGGAGGAACTCGATCGCTGCTTGGGCCGCACCGCGCAGTGGGGCCGCGCCGACCTGCTCGATGCGATCGTGGCCGCAGGTGGCAACTTCAAGGATGAGTCTTCGCCGCCCGAGTATCGGTCCTGCGTGCTGTCCGGGCAGCGCGTGGGCCTTGAGTACATTCAAAAAGCGATCGCGCTAGGGGCTACGCCAGCCACCTGCGCCGACTCGGAGTCTCTCATCTGGTCCCGCGTGAACCGAAACGGGGACGACGAGGAAACCGCTGCGATCGTGACTGCGTTGGCGAACGCTGGCTGGTCGACGAGCGCCATCCCTGAGCATCAGGACAAGACCCCGTTGGAGTTGGCGCAGGCCCATCAGCACGGCGCGACAGCGTCCGCGCTGCAGGCGTCGTACTAACGGTGGTTCACAAATCGAATAACCGACGACTGAGCTACGGCACCGTGGTGGTTGATACCGTCCCACCCCGTTCGATGTGTATGCGGACACTGACAGCGGGTCCGTGGGCGACCCGCATTCGCTTCGCGAGCCCGCGCTCAAGCGTCCTGCGCCACCATGGAAGGTCAGCAAAGACGCCTAAGTATCGCTCGCGGCAAGGGCTCGGCACATCGCCTCGGTCTGGTCGTCGAGGGGGAAGTAGCTCTCGATTTGGAGCTCCTCGAGCGAGATGTTCTGCGGGGCCTGAAACACGGTGAGGGTGACCAGGAAGCCGAACTGTTGGCCGCCCACCTCGAACCGCACGTTCAGCGTGGCGTCGGCGGCGGCTTGGAGGTCGGGCGCTCGCCACTCCTCGGGGACGCCCTCATAGGAGCACAGGGTGGCCAGTAGCTGCGTCAGGCCTTCGTCGCGTCGTCGGTACAGTGCCTCCCGCTGGACCCGGACCAGGAGGGCCTTGGCGATGGTCTCCCACTGCACGACCATGGGCCGCAGCAGCTGCGGATCGAACAGCAACTTGAGCACGTTGCGCTCGGCTTGGGCTCGGTCGCCGAGCAACAACCGCAGCAGTCGGTGGGTCGCGCCGTTGGCCATCACCATGTCGAAGTGACGGTCGAAGATCACCAGGGGGTAGGGCTCCTGGTGCTGCATCATGATCTGGAGGGCACGTGTGGCGTGGGCGTCGAACTCGGTGGGGTCGACCTCGACGAAGGCCTCCGCGAAGCCGGCCGCCGACAACATCGCGTTTTGATCGCGCAGCGGAACATCCAGCGTGGTGGCCAAGCGCAGCACCATCTCGCGACTCGGCTTGGCGCGACCGGTCTCGATGAAGCTGATGTGCTTGGCGGAGACATCGGCCAGGCCGGCCAGGTCGAGCTGGCTCATGCCGCGGCAGCCTCTCCAGTAGCGCAGCAGGGCCGGAAATACGCTGTCGGTCACCGCCTCCATCATGCCGACCGTGCGTGGTCGGAGCCAGCGTGGGCGTGGGTTGCGAGGAACGGTGCCATCAGGCTGGCTACACGCTCGGGGCATTCTTCGTGAACCAACAACTTCTTCCCGGGCAAGACCTCGAACCGAGCCTCCGCAGGCCAACGCTGGACCATCTCGCGGGCGCTGGCGACGGGAAAGTAGGGGTCGTCGCTGCCCCAGATGCACAGCAACGGCGCGTCGATCTTGGCGTGGATTTCATCGAGCCGACGCGTGATCGTGAGATCGCTGGAGCGGAGCGCCCGCATGGCATCGCGGATGCCCCCACGAACGAGCGGGTCGATAGTGACCTCGGTAAACTCGCCCTCGATGAGGGAGGTGTCCTCGAACGAGCCGCCGAACCCGAACCCCGATCGTCGGAAGGTCGGGCTGCGGAGTAACCAGCGAAACATCGTGGCGGCCCCGGGGATCCCCGCGAGGATCTGAAATGTGCGCACGAGGGTGGCCTCGTGTCCCGGCACCTCGGTATCGGTCAGCGCCAGCGCGGTGACGCGGCCTGGCATCTGAGCTGCCGCGATCCGAGCCATGGCACCACCCGAGTCGAACCCGATGAACGCGAAGCGGGCGAGGCCGAGAGCATCGGCGAACCGATGGAGAAGCGTGCCGTAGTCGGTGAACAGCTCGGTGGTGGCGTCGGACCACGGGGTGTCTCCTGCCCCGGGCAGGTCGGGTACGTACAGGGTGAAATCTTGGCGTAGGTGCTCGACCAGGCCTCGGTAGCTCACCCCCGACATCGGCCAGCCGTGCACCATGATCACCGCGGGACCCTGGCCGAACTTGCGGTAGGCCACGCGGACGCCTTCGATGTCCACGTGGTGGAGGGTGGCCTCGACGAATCGTTTTCGTGCTGTCGTCATCGACCAACACCGTGACGGCTGCGGCGGGCGACAGCCACTACCTGCGAGGTAGGTAAATCAGTGGGGACCGCCGCGCCTGGTGCGCGGGTGCGCGGAGGTCCCAGAACGAGGCCTCCGCCGCGGGGTCTAGGGCGCCACAACCAGTGCGCCGCACGAGGAGTTCAGTGACGTCCAGTCGCCGAGGTTCATCGGGAGATCGAACGGAAGCTCGGGAGAGCTGCCCGATGCGTACATGAGGCAAGTGTTGCTGACGACGGAGCTCGACTCGCACAGCACAGGGAGCTCGACGTGGGTATCGGAGGTCGGGCCCGGCTCCAGCTCGATGACACTGCCGAACATCGACAGGTTGTCTACGATCTGTCCCGCAGCATCGGTCGGAACTTCGAGAGCAAAGGTGAGGGTCCAGTCGTACGTGGTGATCGGTCCCGAGTGATCTTCTTCAACCGCGATCCACGGGTGCTCGACGGTGAACACTGCACTCGGGTTGGTGGTCGACAGAGGGGACCACGTCAAAGAGGTGATGGCCGACGCCTCGCTGTATTCGATGGCATCGCTCGACAGTTCGAGCCCCGTTCCTCCGCAAGCTTCGGCGTCGGCACAGTCGAGCAAGGGGCGGAACCGCAGGAACAGCGATGGCATCGCTCCGTCCTCGCTGAGCGCGAGCACGAAGTGGTCTTCGTCGGGGTTGAGGGATGTTGCCCCCCACAGCTGGGCTCGGACCAAGATCTGCGCCGTGTCTGGATTCCACAGCATGCTGGCCACGGCCGTCTTACCGTCGACATGGGTGCTCGCGACGGCGCCTTCCTTGAACGGACGATGGGTGGCGGCATGGTCCTCGCCCCCCCACCAGTTGGGCCCCGGACCTCGGAACCCGGGGATGCACAGTGAAAACGCCCAAGCGGAGGCCGCGGAGCCAGCGAGGACACCCAGGCCGACGCAGAGTGCAGGAATCGTTCGTGACAGGGAAGCGAGCTTCATACCCCCTTCGAACGCCGCGGACCCCAAACCGGATCACGGCTTGAGAGGTCGTGCCCCGAGTGCGAGCATCGCGGGGATGGGGAATGAGCTTGAGCTGCTCTCGCAGTGGTGCGAAGGGTCGGAGCGCGCGGGTGACCAACTCCTGCGGCGGTGCTTCCCCTTGCTTTATCGGTTCTTTATCAACAAGGTCGGCGATGCCACGGACGATCTGGTGCAGCAGACGCTGATCTCGTGCATGCGCAACCGCGACAAGATCCTCGATTCGGGGGCGTTCCGCATGTATCTGTTCAAGATCGCCCGCAGTCGGCTATTCGACCACCTCCGAGCGGCACGTCGACGGGCAGGGCACATCAACGACGACTTCGAGCAGGTCTCCGTCGCTCAGACGGGCATCTCCAATACCAGCCTCATCGGTCGGGTCAACGCGGCAACCCAGATCCGCGAGGCCTTGCAGCGACTCCCCATCGAGCTACAGGTCGTCGTCGAGCTCCACTATTGGGAGGAGCAATCGACAGCGGAGATGGCCGAGGAGGTCGGCGTGGCGCAGGGGACGATCAAGAGTCGCCTCCGCCGTGCCCGAAACCTGCTCGAGAAGGACCTCGGAGCCGCGCAAACCGACGTTGCCGAGCTTATCAACCGGGCTCGCCCCGAGATCGAAGAGGCGCAGGCGGGCGAGTCGTGATCCGATCGCTCGTCGCCGTCGTTCATACGGTAGACGCATGAGCCGCCCTGCAACGAACAACGCCGATGCCCTCGATGCGTCGGTTCGGCTGGCCAAGCTCCGCAAGAAGATGTTCGCGCAGGTCGAGATGCCCCGGATCGCGCAGTATCACCTGCGCCACAAGATCGGGGGAGGCGGCATGGGGCTCGTGTTCGCCGCCCTCGACCCTTCTCTCGATCGTCAGGTCGCGATCAAAGTACTGCGAGATGCCTGGTCGGACGGCGCTGGCGAGCAGCTCCGCCGAGAAGCCCTGGCCTTGGCGCGACTGCGACACCCCGCCGTCGTGTCGGTGTTCGAGGTCGGCGAGCACGAGGGCCAGGTCTACCTGGTCATGGAGTATGTCGAGGGCGAGACCCTGCGTGCGTGGGCGCAGCGCTGGCGACAGACGGAACCCCGGGACACCGCGCGGCTCATCGATGTGTTCCAGCAGGCCGCGCGGGGGCTTGCTGCGGCTCACGAAGCAGATGTCGTGCACCGCGATGTGAAGCCCGAGAACATCATGGTCGACACCGACGGTCGCACGCGCTTGATGGACTTCGGGCTGGCTCGGCGCGCCGCATCGGCCGAGATCACCCAGCGTGATGGCGCGGACTTTCCTCCGTCGACGGAGTCCCACTCTACGCTCGGACTGTTCGGGACGCCGGCCTATATGGCACCCGAGCAGGTGCGAGGACTCAGCGCAGGGCCGGCCGCCGACCAGTTTGGGCTCGCCGCTTGTATGTACGAGGTGCTGTCGGGCCGCCGGGTACGGCCGAACTTCGAGAGCGCCGAGGTCGTGCTCGACTTTGACGGCGTGCGACGATTCGAGCCGCTGCTTCGGCGCGCACTCGAGGACGAACCCGAGGCACGGTTCGAGTCGATGGAGGCGTTCGCGGACGCGATCGCAGACGCGCGCCCCAAGCCCAAGCAACGAACCGCGCTATGGGGCGGAGGTCTGGTAGCGGTAGCGCTCGGGGTATTTCTGGCCGCAGACGCTCCGCCGCCGTGCACGGGGAGCCAAGAGCAGATCGACACCGTCTGGAGCTCGACGCGAGCGCAGTCCACCGCTGAGGCGGTAGTCGATCCCGCGACGCCCTGGACGGAGTCCGCGTGGTCGCGGGTGAACGACCGACTGGACACGTACAGTCAGCGGTGGGCGACCGTGCATCGCTCGACGTGCGAGGCCGCGAGAGTCCGCCTGGAGATCTCGGACGCGCAGCTGGACCAGCGCATGGCGTGCCTAGCCCATCGCCGCCAACACCTGGATGCGTTCGTATCGCTGCTGCTCGCAGAAGGCACGGCTGCGCTGCCATCGGCCGACGAGGGCCTCGATGCGCTGCCCGATCTCGAGGCCTGCACCGATCCCGCCTACGTCGGGCGGCAGGGCTATCCGTCGCGGAACGAAGACACGGCGGACACGGTCGGTGTCCAGCTGGCCGAAGCTGCGACGCTCCAGGCCCGAGGGGCCCCCGAGCGGGCTCGAGACGTCGCGCGTGAAGCTCTCGCGGTTGCACAACGCTCGAACGATGAAGCGGCCGAGGCGAGGGCGCTGCTGGCCGTGGGGAAGGCCCACGCCACCCTCATGGAACTCCGCGATGCCGAGGCCAGGTTGATCGAGGCCTATGAGCGGGCGCGTACGATCCCGCTGCCCGACATCGCGGCCGAGGCCGCGGTGGAGCTCTCATGGGTCACGGGACTGGCGCTGTCCCGCTTCGACGAAGGGCGGTGGTGGCTTCGCATCGCAGACCTCGAGAGCCGACCCTTGCACCGTGCCGAGCTCGACCTCGAACGCAACCTCGTCGCGGTCGAGCTGCTGCACGAGGCGGGGCAGAGTCACGATGCGCAGACGCGGACGGAGCAGCTTCGAAAGGCGCTACCCGAGCTCGACCCTCTGGCGCGCGCTCGCGTCGAGCTTCGACTGGGATGGCTACAGCTCCAAACGGGAGACCATGAAGGAGGCACAGCGCAGATCGAGGTTGCGGCGCGGCGCCTGGCCGAGACGCTGGGGGAGCAGCATCCCGCCAATGCCAAGGTCCACAAGCAGCTTGCCTTCGCCGCTCGGGTGCGAGGGGACATGCCCCTGGCGCTTTCCCACGCCCAGCGTGCACTCGAGCTCGCCGAGTCCGGCGTCAGCCCTCGACACGTCTCGCTCGCCCCGTTCCTCTCATCGCTGGCGATGGCGACCTTCCAGCAGGGAAACGTCGAGGCCGCTGTCGCCGCAATCGATCGCGGGCTGCAGCTCGACGAGCCGTATCCGCTCGAGACGGTCACGCGCGCCAAGCTGTACGGACGTCGTGGGGACATCTTGGTCGTCCACGATGTACCCGGCGCCCTGGAGGCTCAGACGCAAGCCTACACACTTGCTCGGGAGACCATCGGCGAGCAACACCGCGAGACCGTAAGTTACTTGGTCGCGCGCGGCGTGGCGCTCGGCCACCTCGGTCGCAGCGCAGAAGCTGAGGACGCCATGCGCACGGGTCTGTTGCTGGGAACCGCGGTCTTGGGCACGCACCACCCCAACCTGGGCGCCATTCACGGGGCGCTGGCCCAGCAGTATCAGCGCCAGGGCGACCTCGAGCGTGCCCTCGAGCAGCACCGAGCCAGCTTGCAGATCTGGGAGAGCACGTACGGACCCGAGGCCTATGCACTCGTTGCCCCGCTGACCAACATCTGCGGGGCCCTCGGAATGTCCGGCCGTGGCTCCGAAGCGCTCCCTTTTTGCGATCGTGCCCTTCGCATCCATGAGGCCCGCGACGCCGATCGGACCATGTCCTCCCCCGACATCCACAACAACCGAGGCATCGCGCTGTACCAGCTTGAGCGCTACGACGAAGCGCAGGCCGAGTACACCCTCGCCCGGGCCGCGTGGCAGCAAGTGCTGGGACCGGGAACGTACGAGGAGAGCATTGTGATCGCCAACCTCGCTGAGGTGGCGGAGCTGCGTGGGAATCGTGCGCGCGCGGCCGAGCTGTATGCTGAAGCGCTGGAGATCCGACGGACGAAGTTGGGGGACGACCACCCGGCGCTCGCTGTGCCGCGCGACGGACTGGCGCGAACCGCTCGATGAGCCGCACTCTGATCATGGAGGCATCAAAGCGATGCTGTGCCAAGATCACGCTAGGAAGTCTTTACATGATGTACTTCGCAAATCTGTCCCAGGTGCTCACTGTCGACACCTGGGACGTGACTTACGTGGACGGGGTGGGGGAGCTCGATGGAGAGATCAGCTTCGATGTGGCGGGCGATAACTTCCCGTTCCATGCGAGCTTGGTCTACCCGCAGTCGAACCAACCCGACGTCACGATCCGCTGTCAGTAGCGTCCACGGTGGCGCACGCACGCACGCACGCGCCACCGAGAGGTGGTTAGGGCGTGCGCGGCTTGCCGTGGTAGAGGCTCCGCGGGCCAGCGAACTTCATCTTGCGGTTCTTCGTGGTCTGGTACCACACGGGGAACGCTTTGAACGCGTTGTTCATGCCGTAGTCGAGGGAGATGGTTCCCTCGTTCATGGGCTCGGTGCCCAGTCGGTTGGTTTCCCATTTCATGAACTCCTCGCTGCCCGTCTCGTAGTAGACCAACCGGGCATTGTCGCCGCCGCCGACCGTGCAGTTCCCGTCGTCGCCGCATACGGCGACCGTCGGACCGCAGCTATCGCCCTCGCAGGTGGAAGGGGCTGGGAGCAGAAATGACTCCAGTGGATACTGGGCCGAGTTGTGGCAGCTCATGCACGACGACATCGCGTAGCGACCGTCGTAGGCCTTGATCGTGCCATCGGCTTGTTGCACGGCGGCGTTGATGTCGACCGCGCCATCGTTGGGTCCCGAAAGACGACCACCCCAGCCGAGGGTTTCTTTCGAGTACAAGGGCGCCTTGGGGTTGACCCACGTCTGCGACAGGGCGGGGCACTCGCCCGCGATCGGATCGCAGCCCTGCGGTGACATCACATCCGGGTCTTCACCCCACATCGCCCCGAGCGGCACCATCTGGTCCCAGAAGTCACCCTTGATCGACCCGTCGTAGACCAGGGTGGTGAACACCCACTGCGTATCAGGAGCCGACTCGGTGTCCTTGACGATGATGTCGAACTGAAAAAACGAGACGTCCTGCATCTGTGGCGGGTCGGTCGTGTCGCCGGGGGAGGCGTAGATCTGCCAGGTCAGCGCACCTGCCATCGGCGGCCAGGCGCTGCCGTCGGCCGTGTTGAACGCCGGCTTCACGATGATCGAGCCTTCCGGGTACTGGGCCTTGCCCTCCTTCAGCCCGGGCTCAGGGTTGTCGCCTGATGCACCCCACACGCCTTGCAGTGCGGTGGCGGCTACGTCGTCGTAGTAGACGAGTACGTGGGTCGTGATGTCGGTGGTCAGACCCGACTGCGGAAACATGGCGGCCGGGAACGGAGAGCCTACGTAGGTGCCGTGGATCGGCTCTCGCACGCCGGTCAGCCAGGGCACATTGTACCAGCCGGCCTCGGCGGCATCCCAGTTGTCGTAGTCCGACAGCAGCACCTTCATGTCGGCCGCGATGTAGTTCTTGAGCGCGAGAGTGTAGGCCTCGGCGTTGTCGACCGTGATCTCTCCGTCGCCGATCGCAGCGCGCCACGGCGCCGGATCGGGCGGTGCGACCGGGCTGGTCGGGTACGCGTGGCTCATTGCGAACAACGTGCCGTCGTAGACGTCTTTGGGCGGTGGCGCGGGCAAGGCCCACGGATCGACAGCAGCCTTGGGCTTCTCGGTCCCCTTGGTCTTCTCAGTCCCCTTGGTCTTCTCAGTCCCCTTGGTCTTCTCGGTCCCCTTGGTCTTCTCAGTCCCCTTGGTCTTCTCAGTCCCCTTGGTCTTCTCGGCCTGCTCGGGTTTCTTGGCGTCCGTGCCACAGGCCGGCAGGGTGCCGAGCAGCAGCAGTGCGGCGGGAAGCAGTCGGCGTATGCGGGTGGTGGTGTCGGTCTTGTACATGGTCGAGTTCCGCCTGGTCAGGAGCCTTGGGTGAGTCGATCGGCCAGGTCTTGGGCGAGGCCGCACATGGTGAGGGTGGGGTTCCACGAGCCGCTGGTGGGGAACAGGCCCCCGCCAGTCACGTAGACGTTGTGGACGCCGTGGGGGCGATAGTTGAAGTCGACGACCGATGTGGCGGGGTCGTTCCCCATCCACAGCATCGAGGCTTCGTGCACGATGATCGTCTGGCGAATCTCCTCCGCGCTCGGCCTCTTGGTGGTCCACGAGCCGTTGCCGTCGGCGTCCTCCACCCAATACTCGAGCGGGGCGCGGCCGTCCTTGGCCTTGCCCGTCACCGCCTCCAGAGTCTGGTACGTGGCGTCGTCGAGCACGTCCCACAACGACAGCTCGCGTTGGGAGAGCATGAGCTGTAGATCGATGTTGGTGGTGGGATCAGCGCTGTCGTTCTGGCGCACCCAGCTTCGATCGTTCGGCGCGACCTCACCGAGTGTGGCGCAGACGAACACGACATAGTCTTTGGAGCTGTCGAGCTGCTGGTTCGATGCGGCCGCCGCTGCATCGGGCAGGTTGTGAAATGCCGTCACCGCTTGGGCCTGAGGATCCGACTGGGCAAAGGCGCTGAGCTGTACGTGGTACTGGAGCTCGGTGTCGTCCTTGCCGTCGACGTACAGCGCACCGCACTCGAGCGGGGCCAGATCGTCGAACGCAGAGCGTGGCGCTCGGGCGGTGACGTGGGACATGAAGTGCCCCGTGTAGCGCTGGCCGGCGTTGGGAAGCTGGTCGCCGAAGGAGTTGATGAGCAGGGTCGCGGGGGGAATCGCTCCCATGGCCAGAACGACCTTGGCGTTGCCGACCGCCAGCGGGCCGCGGCTGGTCTGTAGGGCGGTCACGTTGCCCGTGCCGTCGTGGTGCATGCGTTCGACAATGCAGCGGTCGGCGACCCACAGCGGATGTGCCTCGCCCGCTTCGCTCCGCGTACGTTGCTGAGCGACCAACTCGAGCAGCGTGCCGACGGTGGAGTACTTGTGAAAGCTGGTGGTGGTCCACTCGGGTACGGCCACGGCGATCGGAGCGGGGACGGCCCCGAGCGCCGAAGGAACGTGTCCGAGGTTCTCGGTGATCCGCGTGTCGAGTTGCTGCTGCAGGTTGCCGTACACGCCGTTGTCGACGGTGTTCATGTCCTGCACGTGCAAGAAAGCACGGGCGCGCTCCCAAAAACCATCGTGCTGCGTCACGGCGACGAGCTCGGGTGGCCAGTCGCGCATGAGCGAGGGGGTCGGCGTGGGGCACCAAGCGCTCCAGTACAGCGAGCGACCGCCCACGATCGGGATGTAGCCCGCCTGGAAGAACTTGGGACCCGTGGCCGCCATCGCCGTGGTGCGGGTCCACGGGTAGGTGGTGGGCGGGGAGCCCATGGTGTTGGCGAACGGAAGCGGCAGGTTTTGGAAGTGGTCGGGCAGCCAAAACGCACCGCGCTCCAGCATCAAGATCCTCGCCTGGGGGTCGTTTTTCAGTGCCTGCTCGCAAAATGCGACCCCCGTGGGGCCAGTGCCGATCACGATGAAGTCGAACGCCTCGCCGCGGATCGTCTCCCAGTCACACGAGGTGGCAAAGAACGCGGCCGTGGCGATCTGTTCCGAGGAAAAGTTCTGGGGCCCGGGCACAGGGTAGCCCGACTCGATTCCGGTCGGGCGTGCCATGCCTCCGCCAAGCATGCGTTCGTACGAGATCGTCATCCCTATCAGGGGTAATCGAGACGCGACGCGACTGGCTATTTCATGTAGTTGCGATCGCTTTCGCAGACACGACAGGTGCCTCGGTGCTCGTGATCGGCAGAACACTGTAGCCGGGTCGACGGCGCGTGATCGGCTCGTCGATTTGGGACAGTGGTTCCGGCTTGGGCCGAAATCTCTGGGCGCAAGCGCGCTGTGGTCGTCGTGTGGGGGCGCTGCATGTCAGTGCCAACCGCTCTCGAACTCCCGTACCCGTCGCGAGAAGCGGATGCGCGGCTGGAGCAGCGCGAGCTGGAGATTCTCGAGGAAGTCGTGGTCGTTGTAGGTCTTCGACTCAATGATATCGATCGACTCGAGGTTCTTCCGAACCCACCATGGGGCCTTGCCTACTTCGACACTGGCGCGAAACGACCCCTTGCCCCACGGTCGCAACCTGACCCGCAGGCGGAGTAGATCGCGGGCGGCGAGGGACAGGTTTCTATGCCCTGCCCGAATCTCAGGGGCGTCGCCTCTTGCCAGTATCGAATCGGTGAGGCCGTAGGTGTTGATCATAGTGGCATCCATATGAAGGTAGCCTTCGACGCACGCCCGATGGCGAAACACCCGCGCAGGGTCGGCTGGTCGCGCCCGCAACCGACGATAGCTTCGCACTTGGTCGGCTTCTTGTTGGTCGCGCGGAACGTCGTATGTCTGGTTGGGGAGATGGCGATGAAAGACTGCATCGCTTACCCCGTAGCGATTGTCGATCCTTCTTGTCTCCTTGCTCAACGGATGTCCTGACAGATAGTGAGGGTGGGCGGCGAAGAGCAATCCGGCCGCTGCCAGGGCGACGAAGGGGGCGAGTCGCGTCGCCCGGGCGGAGAGCATGCTCCAGCGCTCCGCCCAGCCTCCCATCGAAATCGCTACCAAGCAGAACGGAAAGGCGAGGTATCGGTAGTGGAGCATATCGCCACCAATTCGGACGGTGTACAGGGTGCTCACGACCGCGATCGCCACGAACCATCGACGTGCGCTGCGTATCTTGCTTGGCTCGGGCCCCAACGTACGCCCAAGCCAAGCCTCCGTGGCCACTGCGGCTAGGACCACGATATGCAGCTTTGCCCCCACCACTGTGTCCCACACATAGGCGACACCGCGGAGCCAGTTTGAGATGCTCTTGAGATAGTACGTGTTGGGGAAAAAGTCCGCGTAGTACCATACGCGCAGGCCCAGTGCCGCTGCGTTGATGAGCGATGCGCACGCAATAGCCGAACGTGGCCAGCAGCCGCTGCGGGTGCGCACGGCGACAATCGCCATCGCGACCGCCAACACCAACTCAGGGCGGACAAGGGGCAATAGGGCGACCGCGACAGACCAGCGACGTCGATGTGGCTCGAGAATGAACAGCGCCACGATCGGGGCCGCGAGCTGCACCAGCGGTGTCTCAAGACCTCCTGTGAAGTATGTGGCCGTACTGTACGTGACGGACAGAACGAGCAACGGACCGTTCAGATAGACGCGCGTCTTCTTCGGGGCAAGCAGTGCCCCGACTCTCATCGTGAGGATGAAAAAGAGCGCGCCAATGGTCAGTCCGACCACCTCCACGATCGTCCAGTACGACAGTTCGAGAAGCCGCGGGGCTGCGAGGACAAGGGGCCATATCTGGCTGGAATAGCCTTCGGTGTATTCGCCTGAATTGTAGACTAGTCCTCGATCTAGAAATAGCCAGTTGTCGACGTAACGAAAGTAGACGAAAGCGTCGTCGAGTAGCCATCGATAGGCATGGATGAGCCATAGTCCGAACCCCGCGGCGACTATCTCGATGGAGTGCTTCCTTAGATCTGATGGCGCGCGCACTGTCCTGATGCTTCATGTGTGGACTGACAGTTTGATGATCCAGTGAGCGACCGCTGTGTAGCAACGACAGCAATGGATGGCGCCTTCAATAGTCATCCTTCAGTAAAGTGGCCCATGCCTAAAGCGGTGAACGGTTCGATGCGACGCCCAGACGCCCTCGGGCCGCGCAATCAAACAGACCATGGGTCACTGCTCTTGCATGCCGTTCGCTTTCTTCACGCCTGATGAAGCTAGTGAGACGGAATTCGAGAGTGCCGGCCATACCGCCAAACCGCCACGGACGCGCTCTTCGGTGGGCGGCTTCAACAGCGACGGCAAAGCCGACACCTGCCTTCAACGCAGGCGGCTTGCGGGCTCTGAAGGCCCGCGCAGGCAACCTTCGCTTTGTCCGCGTCGTCGGATGTCACATTGTGGGGGCGCGCGCGTCGGATGGGGTATGTCAGGACGATCAACGTACGATCCCGAACTTTACGGCCTCCCGCGAATGCCGACGGTACGCGAAGTTAGCAACGCCATCAGCAAGGGCTTTCATAGCATCGGGTACGGTTCCCCGGCTCTGGCCGAGGTACGCGCCAACGCGCCAGCAAAGCTGATGAACTCCCCCGCCGATGCTACCGCCATGAGGCGGCTGGCCGCGATAGAGAACCAGGCCGCCAAGACCCTGCCGCGGTCGGACAACGTTCACCTGATCTCGCCCAAAGTACGCACGATCAGCGCTACCGCATTGGGATTTGGCGTGTCGGTATCGCACAAGATGCTGGAGGAGGCCCATCCCGACAAGCACTAGGCCGCGATGAACGAGACGGCAACGGCGCTGGGCGGCACGAGCATGGTGGTGCACGTGCTGCCCTCGTTTGGTGGCATTGACCGCTAGTGGAGGCCGCGGATTGAATTGAAGTATATATATCGACGGTCGGTCCGTGTTCTACGTCGGATTGCCGCTCGTCGGTTTGGGTCACCCGAAGAACTGGAAGGTCAAGGGCACGGCGACTTTCGAGCGCCGGGCTTGAACCTACGGACCCGGTCACCCGCTCGGTTCGAGCGAGCGGGTGACCTCATCTCCGTAGAGCGTCGAGGTCGCGCACGCCTGGGAGCAGTCATGCGGCCATGGACAACTTCTCGTGGAACACTCACGTGCGGCGCCATAAACCGCACGGGCCGTGATCCACTTGCGGGGTCGCGGCGTTTCCTTTGGGTGGGGGCGGATCTACACCAACCCACGCCGAGGAAATATCTGATGAGACTACGCATTTTTCACACTCCCACCCGACGACGAACGCGCAGTGCTGCGCTCATTGGATGTGCCTTGATCCCCACGGCCTGTTTCGGCCCCTCCAGCGGTACAACGGGTACAGACGGGGTCGAGGTGTACTGCCAGAACGAGCCCTTTCAGGCAGAAGACGACGGTGTCGACGAGTCTGCTGGCGAAGGTGATGAGGGCGACGGTGGCGGTGGCGATGGCGGTAACTACTGGTGGGTGCAATGCCCTGGACCTGGGTACGACTGCGAGAGCGAGGATGTCGTTTGCTACAACGAGGACTCCTACGAGATGGCGTTCTGCAAGCGATACTCCTTTGCAGATGTGAACTCGACATTTCCTGGTGTTCCGATCTGTGTTCGCGATGGGAGCCCCGCGCCAGTCGATATCGATGCCGACTGGGTCAACGGAGGATACCCCTCCATCGAGTCGGAGATCCGCGACGCCTGTTCCGCCAAATGTCTGAGCGCCAACGTGGTCAACGAGAACACGTGGAGCACTCAGCAGCCCGAGCTCGAACCAAGGTGCGATGCCAATAGTTGGGCCACTCCCCACACGGGAAACTGGGAGGCCAACGATACGCCCAACTGCGACGTGTTCGTACGTTCCAACACCGCAGACCCGTATGGAAGCGCGGTGGACTGGTCGCTGGCCGGCGGTACCGAGGCACCGCTTTCACTCGGCTGCGACCTTACTGATGAGTGCGCCGATCAGTTCTACCCCCACGTTCGTGCCCACGTGGTTGCGCCCGGAGCCGCGGGAGTCATCGAGCCTGAATCCCGGACGGCGCGTTACCTCGGCGTGGACGATGGGGATGGCGAGCTTGCGATCGACATGCCAGGAACGGGCGTCGGCATCGACGATGCCGCGCCTCTTCGAGGATTTGCGGAGTACTCGGCCAGTGATTGCGGCCAGGCTGTGTGCCCGTTCTTCTTGGCGAACCTGGGTGCGTACAACAATGCGGATGCCTGGGGTATTCAAATCGAGACCGCGATGGGTCGCTTGAACAAGACGATCACCAATGTGCAGATCGATCTCCTGCAATCGGCTCTGGGGATGCACAACGTCAGTCTCGGCAAGGTCGCATTTGCGCCTGGCGCATTGCGGCTTCAGGTGGAGGCGACCGTGAGCAGTTGCCCCGATTGCAGCCCGTTTGGCAACGGAACCCAGACCGTACTGCTCGAAAACCAGGAGTACGTCTTCGCCGACTACGACGCGGGCTCGCTGACGGTCGTGCACACCTTCCCAGTGCAGAGCGGGAACGCCACGCTGCGCATTGGCGTCGATGTGTCCGAATACCCACCGCAGGCCGCCCATGACCTCGGGACGACAGAGTCCTGCGATCACCCCGATGGCCTCGTGCTCGATACCTCCCACAGCCTGTCCACGGACCCCGACGATGATGTTGTGGAAGAAGTGTGGTGGGTCGACGGGCTCCCGTGCGCCCATGGTTGCGTCGTGCCGATCGGGAGCCATGTCGTCGCGCTGGAAGCCCGGGATTCCCGCGGGGCGGTCGATCGTAGCGCTGATGCGCCCGTGCACGTTGGAGTGGGCACGGCCTGCCGCCGCCCTTCGGAGGACTAGGGCGCGTCCACGAGCAATCACCGAGGGGCGCGATGGGCGAGCGGGGACTCATGCCCCGAGATCGGGTGGGGCATGATGTCCCTTCGTTCATACGGTCGAGATTTATCTTCATCGCTCCATGCGATTTGTCGTAGGTACGGTGCATGAAGATCACCAACATCTTGGGAGCCGCAATCGCCATGAGCCTCGTCGCGTGCTCTGCCAAGACCCCGCCCCCGGCCCAGCCACCTGAACCCGAGCCCGTCGCCGCGGCCGAGCCTGATGCCGAGCCCGCGCCCGAGGATCCCAGCGACGTCCACATCGAGGGTGACCACCTCACCATCGACCAGAAGATCCACTTCGGCCACGATAGCGACGAGATCCTCGCGGACTCCACAGAGATCCTCGACCACATCGCGACCGCGCTCACCAATCACCCTGAATTCGCGACGGTGCACGTCGTCGGCCACACCGATGCCAGCGGCCCTGACGACCACAACCTGGAGCTCTCCGAGCGTCGGGCTGCGTCCGTAGTTGCCGCTCTCGGTCAACGCGGCGTGACCCAGACCCTCGATGCCCGCGGGGCAGGCGAGACCGAGCCTGTGTGCAGCGATGACACCGATGACTGCCGCGAGCGCAACCGCAGGGTCGAGTTCATCGTCCAGTGATCGCGCTGGCTTCGCCGAAGTTGGCTGAGCCGTAGTCGAACACGCAGGTGTTGCATCGGCTTCGGCGGGGCCGTGCCGATGCGGCCGCGTGCGCTTCGAGCTCACCCGCTCGGTGGCGCCTGCACGATGCATCACAGCTTCGTGAACATCACCAGGACCAGGTGCCGCCCCCACGTCGCCCCTTCTGGCACGAAGTGGGTAATCGTCACCGCGACCGCCACCCGCTCCGCTTCGATCAACGTACCCTCGAGTTCGGGCTCCCAGCCAACGAAGCTATAGGGCGCGAGCATCAAGCCGTAGAAGTCGCGCTGGGTCTCCGTAGAGAAGTGCTCGAGCAGGCCATCGAGTGCCTGCGCGGGAGCGAGGTGGCCGTCACGGACGCGGCCAGCGTAAGTCTCGAGGGTCTTGTGGTCGCGGAGGCCTTCGACGCGAACGACGGGCTCGAGGCCACGGGCAACGCGGTGACGATCGACGGAATCGAAGAACGCGGCGACTTCCCGCGAGTAGTTGCGGTCTTGGAGTACCGTGTAGCCGGCGAGCACCGAGCTGCGCATCTGGCTGTCGTCGTTGTCGACGGAGGCGACGGCCAGGGTGCCGAGGTTGGGGTCGAAGATCTTGGAGCGCGCGTGGGGGGACTGAAGTTCTGCGGCCAGCTCCCGCTCGAGGCTCCAGGCACGGGGGGCGGAGGTGAGGAAGAACGTGCCGCCGCCGACGACTTCGTCGACCTTGCGCCCGGCGATCAGCCCCAGGGTGATCTGGTTGACCAGTGCGTCTTGACTCGAGTCCTGCAACGCGGCCAGCAGGTGAGGCAGAAGAGCCTCCGCGACCTCCGTCTGCCCAGCGGCGAGGGTCACGGGCGGGAGTTCTACATCGTGGCGCAGAGCGTTGACGGCCGCGGTCCATGCGACGGAATCGCGTTGGCCACCGATGGGCAAGGAGAGCTGGGGCGCCTGGTAGACATCGGGCGAGACGCCCCTGGGCGAGACGAGGATTCGCAGGGCACGCTTCGACAGCAGACGGCCGCGGGGGGTCGCCTCTAGCTCGATCATCGAGCGTTCGTCGTTGGGATCGACATGGCACCGCAGCGCGAAGCGAGGCGCTCGCTCGGCGGTGCCAGGGATCGGGGTGCAGACGGAGTAGCCGCGCTCGCCGACGGTGGCGTAGCCCACGACGGTCTCGGCGTCGAGGTTCACGGTGCCGCGCAGATCCACGTGGCCGCCGTGACCACTGGCCGTAGCCACGGGCTCCAGCTCCACCGCGGGCGTGCCAATGACGCGTACGAGCACACCTCCGCCGTCGTTGCGACCCGCCCACAACCCGACAGAGACCTCGGGCGGGTAAGTCTTGGCCATGCGCTCGAACAAGAGTTTCAGGGCCTTGTTGGTGAACGCTGCCTTAGGGGCCTGGTCGCGCTCGAGCTGATCGACGGTGAGGGCTACGTTGCTGGCCAAGGCCCCGCAGCGCGCGAGGATGAATGCTTGGACGTCGGCGGCGGGCTCGGCCCCGTGGATGAGCACGAAGTGTCCGAACTCGGCCGCCGCACACTGCATGCCGGGGGTCGCGATACGACCTTCGGTGTCGCCTTCAAAGGCCTTGGCCGACAACGCGCTGACGCGATCGCCCTCGTAGGACGCCGCCGGGGTGAGCTCGGCTCCGGGCCCCTTCATCGTCCAGGTATCGACGGGCGACACGGGCCGGCCGAACATCTGCGTGGGCTCAGGGGCGGGCCGCGCCACGATGGCCTCGAGGGTCGCCTCGTCGGGGAACGGGTCGTCGACCACGAAGGGCTTTGTCGTGACCTCGGGCTTCGGCTGTGGGGGCTGGGTCGGTTTCTTTCGATCGCACCCCATTGCGATCGTGAGGGCGACGACAGCAGAGCAAGCGGCGAGCACGGAGCGAGGCGACGGCATGGGGACGACCGTCATAGCGGGCCCCCTACCGCCGAGGCAAACCCTCCTCGTACTCATCCGAACGAAGCGGCCCAAATGGATACCGATCTACGGCCTATATCACATCGGGCCTGTCCGTTCGTCGGTAACGCTAGCGGCGTCGTCGCAGACCGAGCAGCGCGAGGAGTAGTCCACCCGCTCCGACGGGTCCCACTGGGCCGCCTTCGCGGCAGCCACAACCGTCGGTGTCGCCGTCCTGACCGCTACCGTCGGAGTCGGTCTCGCCACCCGCGGTCCCGCCCGGTCCGTCGTCTTCTCCCAACGCATTGATGGTCACGGTCACGGGGCTGGAGCTGCCTTCGTTGCCGAACTCATCGGTCGCCACGACCTCGTAGGTATGCATGCCTGCGGTCGCCCCCGCGATGGGCCATACCCAGGGCTCTCCGATGAGTGTGCCGATCGGTACACCGTTGTCGACAAGCTGCGCCGACATGATGCCGCTGTCGTCCGTGACCTCGGCGACCACGCTGAAGGCGGTGCCCTGGTCGTACTCCATGCCGTTGAACGGAACTGTGATGAGCACACTCGGTCCGTCCACATCGACGGCGGCGGCACCAAACATTGCCAGTAGCTCGGCGTGAGCGTTTTGGGCCAACTCACCATCCGGGCAAAACTGGGTGTGTTGCTCTGGGCAGAAGGCGCCGCCGACAACCACGATGCACTCATCGATAAAGCTAGGATCGCCGCCCGCATTCTGCGGGTTCATGATGTCGTTGGGCTCGTCGACATGCTCCAGTCCAAAGGAGTGCGCGACCTCCTGCCCAATTGTGGTGGCGGTCTCCGCTGGCGAGAACGAGTCGTTCACATCGTGAAACGCGAACGTGATGTTGCTGTGCGTGGTTTGGTTCCAGCAATCCACGGGCGCAATGCCGAGCGAGCCTATTGGATTGGTGGGGCCGGTCATGTTCATGACGTATTCGCCGCTTTTTGGGCGTTCGTCGACGACACGCACGTTGTATGCATTCCAATCGGCAACCACGGCTTGAATCACCGCGTCACGCTTGACGCCCTCGCCATACGGGGCGAAGACCACGTCGAGGCCGGGAATCTGCGTGATGTTGTCTTGGGCTCTGTCTGCGCCCGCGGTCAGGGTCGCGCCGTCGAAGTTCACGAAGATAATCGCGGGCTCGGGCTGCTCACCAAACGTAGGCGGAGTGCCGTCGGTAAGACGCTGGTACTCGGGCGGTGTAGGGATCGGATCGGAACGCAGCTGGCCCAAGCCGATCGCCTGGAGTTCCTCGGTGGTCATGTCCCAGGTGGCGGGCCGCTCCCCTTCGGGCACCCGCTCACCCGCCCACGCCGTACTCGTCATCGAGAGGGCACCCAGGCTCAGCGCAACGAGTGGCATTCGCAGTGCCCCGTGGGTGATATGGTTTTTCGGAACCGACAACTCGGGCATCTCGACTCTCCATAGGGTTCACGCGATCTACGATGGCTGTCGCGGCGCCGACGATCGTTGCCAGTTGCGTCGGGCGACGCGCCATAGGAGGCGATGGCATCAACACGACTAGCGGTTCGAGTCGCGCGGATAGCCAATCGGACAACGCTCGGAGACGTTGACCATCGATGCCTCGGACGCAGTGGCGCTGATCTCTGCGATCCCTTCACCACGGTAATGGGATCAAGCGGCGGTTTCCGTGTCATGAAGGCGCTTTTTATTTCGTGCGGCTGGGCGCGGCCCGCTCGCGCGCTTCCAGCATCAAGGGCTGCGGTCTCGGCCCCTCGTCTAGCGCCGCCGCCGGGTGCCCGTGCGTCCGGCCAGGGCATTGCGGCGCTGGCCGAAGTAGGCGCCCGCATGCCGCAGGAACGCACGGACGCGAGCGGTGCGGGCGAGGTCGCTGTGGGTCAGAGCCCATAGGTCGTAGCCGAAGCCAGGCATCGGACCACGGATCCGCTGAAGAGCTGGATGGGCATCACCATAGATGCACGGCATCACGGCGAGTCCGGCTCCCGCCTGCGCAGCCGCGTGCATCGCCAGGCCAGAGTCGTAGCGACACGTGATGGTCGCGTTGGGCACGAGCTTGTTCATCCACGCCTCGGTGACCCGCGCACCGACGGCCTTGGTCCATGAGAGCCACGGGTAGGTCTCGAGCTTCGCCCGCCGACCAACCCGAGCCACGAGGTCGCGCGAGCCGTACACGCCGTACTCGAGGCGGCCGAGCTTGCGCCCAAACAGATGCTCCGCTGGCGTCGCGGTGAGGCGAATGGCGACGTCGGCCTCGCGACGCGACAGCGACTGTAGGGCGTAGCCCGTCACCACCTCGAGCTCGATGTCCGGGTACTCGGTCGCAAAGCTCGAGAACAGGTCGGGGTGGTGGGTCGCAATCATATCGGCTGTGGTGATGCGAACGGTGCCCGCAAGTCGAGCGCTACCCCCCAGCAGCGAGCGCTCAAGCTCGATCGCCACCCCCTCCATCTGCTCTGCCGCGCGGGCAGCCGCGGCCCCCTCCTCGGTGAGCGAGATGCCGTCGCGTCTCCGCTCGACGAGCTGCACGCCGAGCTGCTCTTCGAGCGCATCGATGCGGCGCGCCACCGTCGTTTGGTTCACCGCCAGCTTCTTGGCCGCCGCCGTCATCGTGTCAGACCGATAAAGCGCGAGCAGCACGGGAAGATCACTCCATTCCACGACCTGCAAAATAGCAGATGAGACCTGCGAATGACGGCATTGAACTGCAACGAAGCAGGCCTCAGGCTGGCGAGCAAGGAGAACAGCTATGAGCGTCTACATCATCGTCAACATCAACGTCGCCAACCCCGAAGATCTGAAACCCTATCAAGCGCTGGCGGGGCCCACGATGGGCGAGCACGGCATTCGCCTGCGGGGCAAGACCGCCGCCGCCGTGGTGCTCGAGGGCAAGCCCTCAGGCGCGATGACCATTGTGCTGGAGGCCGACTCCGAGCAGAGCGCACGCGCGTGGCATGCCTCGCCCGGGTACACCGCGGCGATTGCTGCCCGCGAAGGCAAGGCGCAGGTGACGATGGTCGTCGTCCCTGCCATGACGGGCTAGAGCGGTGACAGGGTTGATTGCATGACCCGATGCAGATGTGGGCGACTTCGTGGCCGCGTTGTTCGGCGCTCGTGGCGTGCCCGATGCAACTTCGGCGTCTCGCCTTGCCACAAAGCCGCCCTGATGCATCGGGCGGCGCAATTCAAACCGAGAAGCAGCTCAGCCGGGTTCACGCCGATCGCCCGCTACCCATCGTCCGGCCAAGGAATCGCCGAATCGAATGGGCCCATCGCGTCGGGTTGGCCCGGATGGAGAGGGGAGGGCTTCGAGAGGTGCGGCGGGCGTGGAGTGCCTTACGAAGCAGTCGACGCGCCCGTGAAAGGCGGCTCTTGATCGTCCCCGGCGGGACTTCGAGGACTGCGCCTACTTCCGCTACCCCGAGGTCCTCCCAGTAGAACAGCTCCAACGTGAGCTGAAGATCCAACGGTAGCTGACGCAACGCGGCCAACAAGTGCTTCTCTTGATGGAGCACGGTAAGCGCCGCGCTCGGAGAATAGCCCTCATCCCTGACCTCTTCGTCGAGCGGCGAAGGCAGTGTGCGCTTCAGGCCTCGGTAGTGGAGATACAGCACGCGCCGTGCGATCCCGAACAGGTAGACTTTGAAAGGGAGACCTGCTGGCACGCGGTCCCGTGATTCGATGCAGCCCAGCCACACTCGCTGCATGAGGTCGACTTCGTGGGCAGGCGCGCGCGACCGGAAGAAGCGAGACACGGAGGAAAAGTGGAGGCGCACGAGCTGGGAGCCCGCGTTGGTATCTCCGGCACGCCAGGCCGACAAGAGCGCATCGTCGGCATCGGGGCAGTTGTTCATTGTAGACCTCTGGCTCTGGCGAAATGGTTGGATGTCTTGCCTGCATCGGTTGCGGACGCGACCCTCTGTGCCTGTCGGGCATGGGTGTTGGCTTCGTCGAGCCGACCCAACCGGAACTCGGCCTCCCCCAACACGGACAACGGCCGAAGCAGGTCGGGGTGCAAGTCGCCGTGCGCGAGCCGAAGGTCCTGATACGCTCGCGCTGCAGAAACGGCCGCCGCTTCTACTTGCCCCGCCAACAGCTCTGAGCGTGCCATCGCGCCCCGCGCAAATGCGGTGGAGGGATCGCTAGGGCCGAACGCCCGCGTTCGGATCGCCAGCGCTCGCTGGCGGAAGACGAGGGCCATCTTGGAGTCTCCACGCCGCTCCCATGTATCGGCCAGCACCAGGTAAGAGATCGCGACGTCGGGATGGTCGGCCCCGAGGTTCTCGACGCGTAGCCGTAGCACGTCGCGGTGGTGGACCAGGGCTTCGTCGAGCCGACCCAGCCCCGACAGTGCCTCCGCCATTGCGTCGCGTGCCCGAAGCGACGCCTTCAGGTCTCTGCCAAGTCTTGCTTGGGTGTCGGCCGCGGTCACGAGGTCGGGCAGTGCATCGGCGGGACGACCGAGGCCCAGGAGGAGATAGCCACGACAGCCCCGCAGCCTTGCGATCTCCGCCTCGTCGGGCGAGAGCGTACGGCGGTGCAACTCTATGGCACGGGAGTACTGCTCAATGGCAGGAACGAATCGCCCGGCTTCGCTGAGATCGTAGGCGAGATTGCCGTGGAAGAGAGCGAGCGCTCGACCTCCACCTACGCTCGCGTTCGCCACCTCGACCGCCCGCTGGTGGAACATCGTCGCCCGCTCCTGGTCGCCGCTTTGCCTGTACGCCGAGCCCAGATTGTTGAGCGGCATCGCGACCGCGGGATGCTCATCGCCAAGGTTGGCGATCGTCAGGTGGAGGGCTCGCTCGTACATCGCGACTGCGCGATCGAGCTCGCCGACACCGAACCAACCGTTGCCCAGCGAATTGTAGAATCGCGCCGCATGGAGAGTCCTGTGGCCGTAGACCGCCTCCGTCAGGGCGAGTCCGCGCTCGAGGTTCTCGATCGCTTCGGACCACCGCAGTTGTTCCAGCCGCAAGACGCCGGCCTGAAACGACAGCCAGGACGCGGCTACGTCACCGATGTCACCTCTGGCGACTCGTGCCCGTGCAGCATGCAAGATCCCATCGGCCGCGCTGTGACGCCCCTGCGTAGCCAAGGTGCGGATCAACTCGGCCATCACCTGTATCGCTACGTCGGAAGAGCCCGCTCGCTCCGCTGCCTCTAGGGCTTCGCCCAGAGTGGCCTCTGCATCCTGCTCTTGCTCAGCGGCTCGCTGCGCCTGGCCTAGGGCGAGCAGGGCCGTCGCACGCAGCGATTCCGACTCGACGTCACGGGCGCGGCCAACGACGTCGCGCGCCAATGCGAGCTGCTCCGAGAGCCGCCCTGCCTCGCGCAGAGCGTCGATACGCATGAGATCGATCTCAATGGACAGCGGCACGTCGCCATTCGCGTCGCCGGGCGCCGCGGTTCCGTCTCCGTCTGCGAACGACAGGCAGGCGTCCACCGATGGTAGCTCCCTGGCCATGTCGGCGGCGCGCGCCAGCACCACGGAGTCCGCTTCCATCAGCGCCCTCATGAAGCTATCGAATCGGTCCCGCCTCCGCTCCAGGCACCGCATTCGGGCGCCGGTTCCAGCGTGCTGTGGGCGGTGTTTCTCACCGTGCTGGCCGTTGCAGATGCTCCGCCAGCTTCGGTTCAGTCGCCCGATGTAATTGTCGAGGGAGGCCTCGACCCGGGTCCACTCGGCGGAGGACGCCGTCGTCTCGAACCGTTCACGTATGCGGGACCGATCTTCGTCGTTCCATTGCGGGCGTAACCAGCCGTGGGCCCGTTCGCAAGCGGCGGTCACTCGGGTAGGGGCAGATACCGAGGCAAGGACGAGGGAGGCGACGGCTGCGATGCACACCGATCCCACCGCCAGTACCTTCCGTCGCCATCGCTTGTTGTTGCGTCGAACGAGCGCCGTCCGAAGCTCTCGCATGCTGTTGAAGCGGTCGCGGGGATCGACGGCCAGGGCGCGCTGAAGTACCGCGGCGACCGAAACAGGCACCGCGGGCCGTATCGTTGGCGTCGGTCCGCTCGCGTCTTCGAGGCCTTCATCGCCTTCGGTCGCTCGACCGAGGATTGGGCGCGAGCCGTGCAGCGCCTCGTGGAGGGCGACCGCGAACGCGTACTGGTCACATGCCTCGTTGGCCGGGCCTCCGGCTAGCTGTTCGGGGGCCATATATGCGGGCGTCCCGACGAGCGAGCCGTTTCGCGTTGCGCCGGCCGCCGGCTGCCCTCCCGCTACGCGGGCCAAGCCGAAGTCGAGGATGCGCACCCTGCCATCGGAGCCCACGATGACGTTGGCTGGCTTGAAGTCTCCGTGCACGATGCCAGCCTCGTGGGCCGCTGCGAGGCCGTCCGCCGCCTGGGCGAACACGTCCATGACCTGTTGCGTCGACGGCGTCGTTCTCAGACACCACTGTTCGAGAGTGGGTCCGTCGACGAACTCCATGACGAGGAAGATCTCGGGACGGATTGGCCTCGGCAGCGGGGCCGATGTTCGACTGGAAGTGGTCGCGGTGGTTGCTCTTGCGCTGATGACATCGTGGATGGCCACGACATTGGGATGGGAGAAGTGAGCCAGCGCCTTGGCCTCTGCCAGCAGCGCGCCCCATCGGGCGCTGTCGGATATGTCGGAGTCCAGCAGCTTGATCGCCACCCGACGATCGAGTTGGGGGTCGTGTGCGAGGTAGACCGAGCCGAAACCACCGACGCCCACGCAGTCGAGCACCAAATAACGCCCGAGCCGGACCGGCTCGATCCCACGATTGAACAAGCGATGCTCCAACTCGTTGAGCACACGTGCGTCCGTCAATGGGTCGCCTCGGCGCGGGTCCTTTCGTGCCCCCACGTCGCAGGAGCCCGTGTCGAGGCGGCGGGTCGTCTCGTCCATCTCTCACCGTCTTCCTGTGCCGTACGGTGTCGGCGCGATGCCCACAATATCCGACTCCGCGCTTCTCCAAATCACTGGTGCAGTTGGTATGGGTGCATATCTCCGTGGCAGTGCCCAGAGGGTTGGTGCGCATACACCCGTGACGACGAACTGGCCGTGCCTATCTCGAGCATCAGTGCCGGTTCGTGCCTGCTTTTCGAGTGCATCAACCGTCGGAGGCCCAAATATTGGCACTCGGCTCTTGACCCGTCCGGACGAGAACAACTGCGGGGGTAGGCAGCGCTCCAGAGCAACATCTGGCCTCTTCTCCCGACGACTCAAATCGAACATTGTCACTTATAACAATGGCCGAGCGGTCGAGAATCCATCAACCGGTCCTGTCGCTGGGCTCGCAATCCTGATCTGGCCGTGGAGAGGAATCAGTGGGTCCCTCGTGAAGAAGATGCTCATGTGAGCTGCTCTGATCTATAGCTTGGGAGCAGCTCGTATGTACTCCGACATATGACAGTATGAGAGTCGTTATTACCGATATTTCGGCGCGTCGCGGATCATTCACCGAATACGTCGGCTCGGAGCCGATCGTTGGTCCGCCCCTCTTGTTCGGGAGCTGCCCCGTCGGAACCATGCCTCGCCTCGCGCTGTTTCAAATGGCAAACGGTGTTTGCAAGCGAGGTGTGAACCTGATGGTATCGGGGCGGAATATCTCCGTTCATGAATCACCCATCGTTGCGCACGACGGTTCCACAACACTCCACGACGAGTCGTGTGACTTCTATACCAGGACGGGTCTGGCTCTCGGCCGTGGGTCGCGGTCGACGCGGATCATTCGTCGGTCTGGCGTTGTTGGCGTTGGCGGGGTGCCCAACGGGCGAAAGTGAGCGCGACGCGAGCCGGCGGCCCGAGGTGACCATCGACGGTGACGATGGGCCTACGCCGGAAGACGATGGACTGTTGAATCGATGTGGCGATGGCAGCGCCTCCAGCGACGAGGCGTGTGATGGCCTCGACCTGAAAGGAACTACCTGTAGCTTGCTCGGGCTTCCCCCTGGCACACTCGCATGTTTCAGTGACTGTACATACGATGTCGGAGGTTGCACTGCGGGCGGGTGCGGAGACGCTCGAGTCGACGCGAACGAAAGCTGCGATCCTCCAGGTCTCATCGTGCAGACATGCCTTTCGGTCGGCCTCGGTGAGGGGGAGATCGTCTGCGGGGCGGATTGTCGGCTGGATTTGTTGGGGTGCCAGAACACCTCGTGCGGATCCGGCGAGATCGAACCTCCAGAGGAGTGCGACGGCGAGGCCTTGGGCGACGCCACGTGCCAAAGTCTCGGTTTCGAGGGAGGTACGCTATCGTGCTCGTCGAACTGTACGTTCGACACCGTCGAGTGCCTGATGAGTGGTTGTGGTGACGGAATCGTTCAGTCGCGCGAGGCCTGTGATGGAGTACTCGCTCCCTCGGTCACCTGCGCGGCGCTTGGCTACGACTACGGCGAGGTCACCTGCACCGATGCTTGTCGGATCGACACTTCGTCCTGCGGGCACTACGTGTGCTGCACCGCGACCGACGAGCCCGGCTGCTCCGACGACGAGATCGAGAGCTGCGTCTGCGCGAAAGACCCGTATTGCTGCGGCGAAGACGACGCGATGCGGGGTGTTTGGGACGATGTATGTGTCGACGTCGTCGCCGACTGTGGTGGTACGTGCGCGTGATGTCGTCACTCGCGGACGCGCCGTCGCGAACACGAAAACCAAGGGCGCCTCGCGGCTCCCTTGGAGGTCTGACCCCGATCGTTTGACAGCCTCCGCCTCGACACCGGTTCGAGGCGGCTCGATGGAGCGGCGTCCGATTCCCGCTAGGGGCATCTGTGCAGGTCGAACGCGTCGTCGAAGATGTGACTGATGTGAAGTGGGGTTGGCCGGACCTCGTCTTCGGGATGGTAGTAGTGGCAACTGAAGCAGCTCGTCTCGCGGCTGGGGTGGAAGATGTCCGTCTTCCCCTGCACATAGGTCTCCAGCGTGACGTTCGAGAGCAGCGACGAGCCTCCGATCTCGTTCCACCAGCGCGGAGGAACGATTCCCGCGGTGGATGTTGGCACGAGGCTCTGCGTCCAGCTCGTCCCCGTGAGCGAGTAGTTCTTCCACACGGCGAGGTTGGGGTCGTTGTTCAACATCGGCAGCACGGATTCGTTGAGCTCGACGATATCGGATATGTTCGTGAGACCCGCCTTCGCCAGGAATCCGGATCCGTAGGGGGTCTCTCGGCAAACCTGCGTTGGCTTGCCCGCCACATAGGTGTTGAGTGCACCAGCCCGATCCGCGTCGTAGAACGTCCACGCCCGCCCCGACGGCGATTTGGCACCGAGGTCGTCGCAGCTCGGAGCATTGTCGGTGTGGTCGAACGTGGCCCAGATCCACTCTGGGTGTCGCGGTGTCTTGAGCACGAGGTGAAAGCCCACGATTCCGAGGTCTGCGACCTCGAGGCTTCCATCGCTTTTTGTCACCTGTACGTTTTCAACCGTGAAGTAGTTCGCCTTTTCTCCCGGGTCGAGGACCTTCCACGCGATCTTGATGAGCGACGAGCCTGGAGGCAGGTAGTCCCGCTCGTCCCCGATCGCATCGGCCTTTTCGATGCAGCTCTCGTCGAAGAACTGGTTGCTCACGATGGCGTCGTACAGCGTCTTGTTGACCAACTTCTCGTAGTAGATGGGCTGGGCGTGTCGGTCGAGCAACGGGCGGTTCGAGCCTGCCTGCACCGTATCGGCGTACACCCGAGAGTTCGGTGTTCCCCATGCGGCCGGGGCCCCCTCGCTCACGAAGATCTGCTCTGGTCGCATCCAGCCGTGGAAGATAGGCGTGCTCGATCCCCCCGCTGGGCGAATGACGGAGATCATGTTCTCCCATGCAAAGCGATGGAACTTGCAGATGATGTCGAGTGGCCCCTCGCCGACAGGATCGGACGGTGGGGTGTGAGACGCATTCAGCCAACTCGGATCGCCGTCGCAAGCGCCGAAGATCGACCGCGCGCTTGCGTGAGTCGACGCGATCTGCTCGTCGGTCACGTCGAATAGATAGTTTTCTCGGTCGTAGATTTTCATCGACGAGGCGTGGTTGCGCTCTGCTGGCGCGAGTTCGACGGTAGACCCGCCGCTCTCCGCGAAACTCGTGTGCAGCTCGTCCTCGAAGGCTGCGTTCTTGAACAACTGAACGCCGAACCCGTCGGCGACCTCGTAGGAGCCCACCCCGTCGTCGAGCCACTCACTTTCCTTGGAAAAGTCGGAGATCGCCAGTACTCCGCCGGCTGCGGTGACTTGCTCGGCCGAGAAGCACCGACTCCGGGCCGTGTCCCCCGTCTTGTCATACAAGCAAAGTGCCGTCGTTGACGGTGTTTGATCGTCCCGGTCGGCGCCCGGATCGAGATCCGACTCCGAGGGGACACAGGCCATCAGCAAGGCGCTTCCGAGCAAGGCGGGTACCTTCGTCCCGGATGTATGAGTTTTCGATTTCTTCATCGGAGCAGTTCTTTCTTCGGTTGGATGGTTCTGTCGCGACCGCAGGTGTTGCGAACGGGGTCTACGAGGGCGGGCCCTCGGCGGTACGTTCCGGAACTGCCTCAGTTGGTTCACTACTTTCCCTCAATTGGCGTTCGAGCACGGTCTCGCCCGAATCCCGGCGGCCGGCGATGGCCGTACGGCTACGCGGACCATCGGCGAGTGAACTCGGTAGTGTTCCGCGACCGACCAAGCGCTCGGGTGGTGACCGAGTGGGCGTGCGTTCCCGGGCGGAGTCCGCAATCGGGACGGTCCTCGCCTGAGCGTCTGTCCGCCGAAATCGCGCTCCAATGACCCTGTAGCTGCCCATGTCGCGGGCCCACGAAGCCATCCGCATCGGCTCCGAAGGGTGGCAGTCTGCCAGTGGTCATCACCGGGTGAGCAGGAGGTATTGGCGATCTCGTGTTCTGCACCCGCGGGCCGAGATTTCGTGCTCGTACCACGATTCGACATTGTCGGCATAATAATGGTTGACATTACAAGCTGGATCTTGATGATAGTAATTCAAGAGCGGCGATCGGAAACGACGTCGACTCCTAGGAAGGACATCGATATGAGTAGGAAGACGTGGACTGTCACGTTCACCGCGGCATTGGGCGTGGGAGCGATGATGAAATCGAGTGATGCGCACGCGACCGGGTATACAGAGACTCAGTATCCCATCGTGCTGGCCCATGGAATGTCTGGCTTCGATTCGCTCTTCGGCGTGATCGACTACTGGCCGGGGATCGTATGGGCTCTGGAGCGGAGTGGTGCCGAAGTGTTCGTCACCGAAGTGAGCCAGTTCAATCAGACAGAGGTGCGGGGTGAGCAGCTCCTGGCCCAGATCGAAGAGATCGTAGCCGTTACGGGTGAGCCCAAGGTCAACCTCGTTGGCCATAGTCACGGTGGGCTCGACTGTCGCTACGTGGCCGCCGTTCGCCCTGATTTGGTGGCCTCGGTGGCCACGGTCGGAACCCCGAACCAGGGTGCCGAATTGGCCGACTTCCTTCAGGATGTAGTGGAGGAGGACTCGCTGGGCGAGACGGTGCTGGCCGGCATTGCGGGCGGACTGGGCTCGTTACTGGCACTGTTGTCGGGCACGAGCAACCCGCAGGACCCCATCGCGGCTCTCGAGTCGCTGAGCAGCGATGGGGCAGCCGCGTTCAATGCCGCCTATCCGCAGGGCCTGCCCGCCACGTGGTGCGGGGAGGGCCCGGCCGAGGTCGCGGGAGTTCGCTACTTCTCCTGGTCGGGCACCCGACCGCTCACGAACGCCTTCGACATCTCCGACGCCATGTTGGGGCTGACCTGGTTGGTGTACGACGAGGCGAACGATGGCCTGGTGGGGCGCTGTAGCTCGCATCTGGGTACGGTGATTCGCGACGACTACCAGCAGAACCACCTCGATGAGGTCAACTTGCTGTTCGGCTTGGCGCACTGGTGGTCCGTCGATCCCAAGACCCTCTACCGACAACACGCCAATCGTCTCAGGAACCTGGGGCTGTGAGTGACGCAAGGAGACATGACGATGAAGCACTGCAAACGAGATAGGCGGATGTTGGGGTGGAGGGTACTGGGCTTCGGTGCAGCGTTGCTGCTCGGGGGCTGCTATACGGGGGCGTCGGAGCCGGCACTCGACGCGACACCAGAGCAGCCTCGCTCGCTCCGGGGTGTCGATGTGGATGGCACACTGAGAGCATCGCCCTCGGGTGAGTTCGTGTTCGACACGGACGCACGGGCGCTGTTCGATCACTTCCTGGCCGCGGAGGGAGAGATCGACGAGACCGCCCTGCATGCACACGTGCGAATGGCGATCGATCGTCGATTGTCGGGGCTCGCGGCGGAACAGGCATGGGAGGCGTTCCTGAGCTACCTGGACTATCGGAGCGAGGCCTCGACGTTGCTGTCGGGTGATGGGCCGCGCGAGCCCTCGCAGCAAGTCCGGGCTCTCGCTGAGATTCGTGCGCGGACCATCGGCGACGCACCAGGTGTGCCTGACGAGGGGCCGCGGCTGGCCGCCGCGATGCAACTATGGACGCTGCAGACGGCGATACAGGCGGGCCCGGAGCAGCAAACGCAGATGCGGGCGCAGCGAATCGCGGAGATCCAGGCTGGGCTCGGCGACACTCCAGATCCCAACGCTCGGTCTCGGATCCTCGAGCGGATTCACGCCGCGCTCGCGCCGATTGCCATGGACGACATGGTCGCCCGTCGGTCGGTGCTTGCCGAACTCGTCGGTGCCTCGGCCGCGGAGCGCTGGCTCGTGCTCGAGCGGCGGCGCGCGGAGGACCTGGCACGTCAGGGCTGAGCACACCACGAAGACGCGGCAAGAGCCCGTGCGGCCGGCGAGGCTATCGCCGGTCGCATTCGTCTATAGGAGTTAGTCGACCCGGAGGGACCGCCAGCGACCGGACGAATTGCGGACGAACGCTTGTGTATGGGTCTCATCTCCGAAGCAGGCGACCACGACAGCGTCCGCTATGCCGTCGCCTGTGAGGTCGGCCGCCGCAAGCTCGGTGGCTTTGGGGTCGGAGGCGCCACAAGGCCCGTCCGCAATCACCGTCGGGATCGTTTGGCCCGTGGACCTGAGGTCGATTGAGCGCGCGTTGCCTTGAGTGGGGACGACAACCAAGATGCTGCCCTTGTTCAAGTTGCAGCCTCGGAACGATTCGGTGTCGTGTAACCCCAGGCTCCCGCCGCGGGTCATCGACGGGTCCATCTCGTCTCGGTCGACGGAAGAAAAATGGAACGTTGCCGTGAATCCGGGGTCGCAAACGACGGTTGCGGCTTGCCCCTCCGTCAGTGCTGCATTGGTCAGCGTGGGAACGTCCAGTCGTATGTTGGAGCCCTCGGTGACGGGAAGTCCAATGCCCAGGTGGGTGATGCCGTCGGGACCTTGCGCCCCAGCCACCGGTTCGTGGCGTGGGATCGTCGACACGCGAGCCGCCTCAGGTGGTGCGGCGGAGGGGTCGGCACGCTCCGTCGCACCTGCGTCATCGCGGCCGCACGCGGGGCCTATGCAACCGAGCGCCCCAACCACCACCGCGGCGAGGCAGCCCATTCGGGATCGAACCCATGGTCCGTATTGCTGAGCAGTCCGCACGTGTGGTTGGACGCCGCCCGCGTGCCTGAGTTGCGGACGGACGGCTGATTTGGAGACGGGCCTCGGGTCCATACGGAGCATCCGCCGAGCGTTCTACAACGAGCGACAACGGAGTTTCGAAGAAGTCGGGCGCCGCGGGGACGGAAAAGGCTACCGCGCAACATTACCACGCTGATGAGAGGCGAGGCTTCACGCTCGCTGCGCCCGACTTGCACGAGAGTGAAGTTTCCTACTGCTGATCGTGCCGCCCAAGCCGCTGTGAAGGATGGCGCTAGAGCGGTGATCGGTTTGAAGGCTCAAGGATCTCGATCGGTTAGACGGACAGTGGACAGAGTGGGCGCAGATAT
>WURV02218718.1:0-25431 GCA_011762755.2 Epimenia babai
TAGAGTGCGACTGTCCAAAGGTATTAAGAGAACAAAAGGTGGTCAGAACAATATAACAAGCAGACAAGTATTAGGAATAAAGGAGGGTACACAAGTGGGGATAAATGAGAAATATAATGAAATGAAATTTTATTAATGTATAGTGCCTAGAATTTATGTCGCTAATTCGAGGGTTAGTTGGTTACTCGGTTATACAGATCCTCAGTTTTTCTGTCCATCGGAAGTGGGAGTGGAACCTTCAACCAATGAACGAATAGTGTCGAGCACGTGACCCTGGCCGTATCCCATTTTACTTGGTTACAAGATGGCGCCTGAATTGGATTTAAAATTATCGCGCGCAAAACCAGAACTCTTTATTCGCTGCGCTACGTGTTTTTAAATACTCTCTCGTCTAAACTGATCGTTTATTTTTTGAGAGAGACTTGCCGCGGCTATAGTCGCGGCATTCATAGCCGCAGCGAGCGAATTGAAATGTCTTCGTCGCTGGAGTCGCTACGGTGATCGGACATTTTTTTAACTCCGTCGTGTCACATGAAAGTAACGAGCGAGTTGGAGAGCCAACGGATGGTGTAAATGGCCTTCCGTATGGAATGCTAGATCGAGGCGGGCCCCTTTCCCTCCTCATAGACCCGTAGGTGGTTCTTTAAAGTTTTTTAAGGTCCAACATTTACATTTTGACATTTATACACCGTAACTATCAGCTAATAATGGCTCTTAAATTCGGTTTACAATCAATATTTATACCAGCTATTCGGCGCAGATACAATACCAACACTTGTCTATCACCCCATCAAAGATGACGTCAAGCATCTATTTATGTCTTAGAGATGGGCTTACTTCGGCAATCGGAGAAAAATGACTCGCTGAGGATCATCACAGAAAAGTTAACAGGTGGGCAGTTTCGAACCCGCGACATTTCGGTTACACGAGTCCAGTGCTCCAATCACTTAACTACTCGACTAATTGTATTGCCTTGTACATAATAGACCAATAGAATAGACCTACGATTCCACTTCAGGCATAAGCTTTTAAGTGTTTTTACCTCACATATTCGTAGAATTTTCTAGAATACCTTGGCTAGCCCACTACGGTGGGTACACTGTATAACATTTGTAATCTCACAACAGTAATATGATGAGTTGGTTATAGGAAGCATTGATCAGAAGTATTTAGTAGTATTACTAGTGGGGGGTGGGGGAGGAGCAGCAATGTGAAAGACATCATCTTGTGACTGATAAACACCCTGTCACCCACCCCAGGGGGCTAGATCTCCTGTCATAGTTACATGTTTATTTAATATATCTGCCATAGCTAATAAGTTACACAGTACCCTGTTACGAGATCCCCCTTCTGAAAGGATATACAGGCCAAGTGGTGCACATTTACACGCATTCTTATTTACAATGAACCAAACAGCTGACCCTCTGTCCATCAAATTTCGCACCACTCGACCCAAATTGGCCGTTTTCTCACGCATCAGTTGTTTTTTTAAACCAAAGTCACAAAATATAACGGATATGTTCACTTTGCTCCTCTACAACCATTTTGAACGAATGGTGATTGATTCAGGGACTTTGTTCTTCAGAAATTATTTATCTTGCGGAACTGCGATATAATGAATTTGAAAAAGTTATCACTATACACATTAACCCTTACCACACTGACATCCACTCATCCATCACATTGCCATAGTAAGCCAATCTTTTGACATCAGAGTGCTGAGGGTTAAAGAATTTATGTAATATGCAAGTATCTTAATTATTTTGATCAGCTCAGAGCTTTATGTTCTTGATTTGGATTTGCTTTGCAATACGATATACAACGTAAGGGCAAAGGGAGGTAACCACAGCGGTTTATGAGTAACATACAGAATAGCGGCCGTATTGACGGTTTCATACCTACGATTGCCCGATAACTTGGTTCGTTGTGCACTACTAATTTAGTTGGCATAGTGGTTGAATCGTTGGAATTGATATCCCGACCACTGGTTCCTGCGTCTCGCTGCGAGACAGCGTATGGTTTTTTATGAAATGATGAACGAGTTTTACCGGCACGTGCAGTCGAAGCTGTCATCAACACGTAACAGTTTTGTATAAATACGCCTAATGTAGAGTAACATTACTGATTGTGAAGTACTGATAATATTCATCGGAGTTAATTACATTGCAGGATCGTATAAAGTACTAAACATGAACTGGGAAGCTGTATGCTATACGGCAGTTTTAAATAGGTATGAGTTAAATAGCTAGAAGTTAAATACTTATTCAGCACAAGAAAAACTGCGCATGGTATGAAACAGTATAATGAAGACAGCGATGATGTTACGATTGCTGAAAAGCTTGTGGGAATAAATATCTTTTAATCGTTGGTATGAAGTTTTTGAAATCTTTTGCGGATTTGGTATGTAAGTGGCGTTAAGCTGTTGAAGATGTAAGGCACGGCGTGTGGAAAAAGCAAAAAGCGCATTGAACCACGTCGGCCCGTGGGCGTGTGGGTAGCCATTCAGTTAATTAGTTAGGAACAGGCTGATTACCGAGGTAATATGGTTGTTCAAGCCATTATTGGCCCTTTACAAAGCTAGTCTATGTGATGATACTACAAATGAATTCACTTCATTTATAAGAGGTGGGAGAAAAAACACCATAGTGAAAAACTGTTGGATCTGGGCAGACAGCTGACAGCATTTGCATGAGGAATAGCCATGTCATGCAGAAGAAGTCATTACAGAGCGACACCATGAGCTATGTCAGGCAGAAGAAGGCATGACAGAGCGATACCATGAGATATGTCAGGCAGAAGAAGCCACTACAGAACGATACCATGAGCTATGTCAGGCAGAAGAAGCCATTACAGAGCGATACCATGAGCTATGTCAGATAGAAGAAGCCATTACAGAGCGATACCATGAGCTATGTCAGACAGAAGAAGGCATTACAGAGCGATACCATGAGCTATGTCAGACAGAAGAAGCCATTACAGAACGACACCATGAGCCATGTCAGGCAGAAGAAGCCATTGCAGAACGACACCATGAGCTATGTCAGGCCGAAGAAGCCATTACAGAGCGATACCATGAGCTATGTCAGGCAGAAGAAGCCATTACAGAGCGATACCATGAGCTATGTCAGGCAGAAGAAGCCATTACAGAGTGATACCATGAGCTATGTCAGGCAGAAGAAGCCATTACAGAACGATACCATGAGCTATGTCAGACAGAAGAAGCCATTACAGAATGACACCATGAGCTATGTCAGACAGAAGAAGCGATTACCGAGCGATACCATGAGCTATGTCAGACAGAAGAAGCCATTACAGAATGACACCATGAGCTATGTCAGACAGAAGAAGCCATTACAGAACGACACCATGAGCCATGTCAAATTGAAGAAGCGATTACATAACCACACCATGGTAGCAGCATGTTTTTGTGATGGCTTCTTACAGGGAACAGGGTAGTTTAGTTGGTAGGACGCCGCCCTGCGAACCACAATGTGGAGAATTCAGATTCCGGGTGATAACAATCGTTGTTTCCACGGTATCCTCTGGCCAGGTACTTTATTCCAGTTGTTTTGGTTAACTAAGCCGTAAATAAGTCCCGGTGGGATTTATTTGTGGCACCACGAATCAATATACGCTGCTAAAGTAAATTTGTGAAGGGCTCTCCAGGGGCTTGTTATAGAGCTGCCTTCACCAAAGACTAGTCATAAGCCATCTTTTTGCAACTGCACTAGCTGCCGGTGTATAAATGTCGCGATCTTCTTCCCTGTGGCTGTCTCTGGGTCGCTGATGTGTGAAGACATTATCTCTCACTGCTACATCTCTCCGTTCTCTCACAATATATAACTATGCGTCACCTCTACCTTATTATAGCGATACTCTGGACCATGCATCATGTGTAGGTCCTCTTGGAATTCGAAGATGAACTATCTCTCCAGACTGCGTCGATGACACTACCATTTTGAATAAGGCTAAGCTAACTATTACATTGTGATTGTTATAACCATACTTTAGGCCAGTTTTATAGAGAGACAATGATGGCCCTGACAGTGGGTGTCTCCCAACCTGTTTAATGCATATATACATGCATAATACTTTCATATTTTTTGTAACTCTATTATTAATTCCCATTGGTATCATGTCCCATAATGATTACATCATGGAACTTTATCTCCCCTTATCTTTGTAATTCTAACATGTTTTTATGACACTTGTTTACACTCATCAAATGCCGCGTAAACTGCGTAACTCCCTCCTAATAGATGTTCTCCACCTGATCTCTGTCAGATTTGTGAGTATTTGATGCCTGCACAAGTGTTTTAGTTCCTCTTCAATAATCATACCCATTCGCTGAGAAAATAGATTCAATCTTCTGTCATCTACGAATAAATAAACAGTTTGCAGACACACTATAATCTCATCGCAGCCCCTCGCCAACACTTGTATTACATCAGCTTGTCTTTGAAATTAAATAAGACCCAGTAAATTGCTGCACGATAAGGAAATATACAAACAAGTGATAAAACAAGTTGATTATTATCATCTTTATTGCAATGATTTTATCTGGGCTAATAAATTATGATGTATCCTGCATTTTCAAACCCTCATACTATCGATTCTATTGAGTATATTAATATTGAAGCTACATTGGAAAAGAAAAAGCTAAAATGTTGACTTGTGGTGCTAATTTATTTATGGTGGTAAATGTCGGTCATATTCACAATATTGCCTTCTTTGACCTTTAAAAAATTTTACAATTACCTAATTTACGGCATGTCTTTTTTATCATTTAAGCATGAAAATCAAGCTCATTTCCTGTCATGGAGTATTATTATACAGACAGATTTGGATGAGATAGCAGAAGGTTTTAGGAAGAAAGTAAAAAAGAAGAATGTATTGCCTTCGGAAAATGTCTTTAGAAAATCTAAAGGAGTTGCTAAAAATATACTTAATCTTTCCTCCAAAAATCCATTTTTTTCTCTTAAAATGTTATTCTGTTAAGAAAATTTTTACTTCCAAAAGTTTTTTGCGCCCTAGATAAATTCGCTCAGAAAAATTGAAACATCCCTTTGGAAAATTCTATTGGCCATAAAAAATCTAATGGTGCTTTAGAGAATTCAGTTGTCCATTGAATAATGAATAAAAATGAATTTAGAAATTGCAATTGTTGCCCCTAGAAAATCTAATGGTGCCACCCCCTGACAAAGCTCTTGAAAACTATGAATGGGGTCATATGATAATTTATCATGACTGCTCTCTTCCCTCCCCCACACTCTACGGTATTTTAGCTTTCCGTATTACGAAATTATCAGAGAATATCATATTTTCTTACCAGATTCAATGGAAATGTGAGAAAATTAGATGGCTCTGTTTTTTGTTTTATGCATTTTCTCCAAAAAAATTTGCTATAATATTAATTTTCAAGAAACAAAATCCGAAGGAATGCATTGAGCAAGGATTTACAAGGGCTTGATAGCAGTCATATGTTTGGGAATGAAACGAGAAGGTGTTTCGTGTACTAAAGATGTTCAGATGCCCAATTTGATATAGACATCTGTTCACCATAATTACACTTTTTCTTGTCTGTGCGTATGGTTTCTGCATTATTGACTGCGGCAGTTAGCAGCAGGGTTCTGTCCAGACTGTTTCTTCATATTCTGCGATATCTATCAGATTTGCTCAAATGCTCCTTTGGGTCGAAATGACCAGACTCGCCCTTTATCGCTCCTGAATGGAACCTGACCCTATATCTTGTTACCAATCTGTTTCACAAATTTTCAGCTTATTTATTTCGATATATATAATATCAGGTTTGCTGATGTCCTAAATAGCTTCTTTTTTCAATAAAGTTTTAGTGTAATTTCATTGATGGTATTAAATTGAATCCACATTGACAATAATGCCACTTGAATACGAATCTCAGTATTCAAGCCTAAAAATCTTGTTAATTTCAAATACTTAGTGGAAGGTGCAGGAAGTAAATCCTGGGTTTGTATGTTGAACTTTTGCATAAAAAGCTTCACTTTCAACGACTTCAACACTTATGCCAACGCTTAAATGTCACTTCTCTTGGGGGCAGCATCTAAGATATTTAAATAATTATACCTAATATATTTTTGTGCGATATCTCCTGTAATAGCCTTTACTATTATTAATCTGGTTCATGTTGGTATTATAGTGTGGACACTATTAAGATGGAGAGAAATTGTTTGCGCACGGCGTTTTTACGTTTGCATTTCAGACCGGCGAGAAGATTTTGCGGTTAAAAAAGAAGCACGCTGAGCAGTCTGATGGCGGCGACACTACAGCCGAGACGTCGTCTGCTTCGTCAGCATCGTTTAAATCGTTTTCAGAAACCCCACGCGATGACGTCTCCAATCGCGCATTTGTTGAGAAAAACAACAACGTGAATGAACAGTTGTCGAGGAAACACGTCGAAACAAAGCCCAACAAAGTAAGTGGATATAACTTGTCAATCTTTGTGTTGATCTCTTTGTGTTAATCTTTTTGTTAATGTGTTTGTGTTAATCTTTTTGTGTTAATCTTTTTGTTTCAATCTTTTTTGCTTATCTCTGCGTTAATCTCATGCTAATATTTATGAGTTAGTTAAAAGTTGTGACCTATGTCTTTGACGTATTTACGATATTGCTGACACGGCCACCAACCCCTGCATGGAAATAATTTGTAGTATAGTGTATGTCTTAAATTTTGGAGTTGTTCGTCTGTGTTTGTGTTACATGCTCTTTTATGCACTGAATCCATCATCAATGTGAGAAAAAAAGCAGTCATGCCTGTTGTAATGAGAAGCAAAAATACCCCAAATACCCAAAGATGACTGATAATAATTATTTCATATCTCACAAATTGACATTGTTATACGAGTTTTTGGATATGTCCATTTTTGCTATGTCTGTCATATGTATACAACAAAGAGGTGGGCATAGTTCAACAATGCAAACAGTTTAGCCTGATTTCTTATGGTGGGGGAATCCCTGTTTTGTAAGGATCTGAGTCTGGATAGAGAGACCCTTCATTTGGCCCTTTAACGCCAATGGTTTCAATGCTGGAGGTCTATATAATATGCATAGAGATGTGGGTTGCCGACCGCGTTAGCCCTATCATAAATACGATAAATACAAAGGTAACAGCTTTTTGGATTGCATCTGACGAAGTATAAGACATATACGAAAGCTTGAGTTAATCTCTATTGGTTAGTCAAAAATGGTGTTACCTTTGTATTTGTCATATATAAGTTGCCACAGACTTGGCTAAATCTCTAAAAGATGATAATGCATACTGATATGGCCAAATAGCTAGGAAGTATGCATCATGGAGACGATCTGGAGCGTGTCCCAAGCACAGCGAGGTCAGAAGAGAATAGCTCTTACATAACCACACTGTGAGGTCTGCCCACACCCTTATGGCAGACTTAAGGTATTTTTCTGAAAAGTCCCACTGGTTGTTAAGCGGCTACACCGGCTGTTAAAAAATATACTCACTTGTATTCATGGTCTTTGCTTCCTTTATTACTTAATACTCAAATTAAGTAGCTCCAGTCCTGTCCTCCAGTTCAATCTACCAACAACACCACTCCACTTTCATGACACTTCAACTTTCTCATCCACAAACTCCAAACCTTCCTCACTTCCCGTTGGTACTCGGAACCGTACAGCTGATGATGTATAAAAAATATTTTCCCTCTTATGATTTTTTATCGTCAAACTAAAATTGGCGGTTGAACCGTGTAACAGGAATTGAATTACAACGATCAGTAAACTATAAGTAAAATAAGGTGCAGTGGTGTGTAGGTGCGTTTAGGTTGTACGGGGAGGGGAGATTGTACATGTGTGTGTGAGAGAGTGTCAACATTGATGTGGATGTGAATGGCCAATTCAGAATGGCGAGTTGAACGCGAGTATGAACGATGAGTTGGCCAACATGAGCGTTATGGAGCGCGCGAAACATCTCAACAAGATTCAGACAGAATCCGACCTCATGAAAGCTGCGGCGGTGAAACGCAGAGATAACAAGACGGTGAGCTAGGCTGTAAACCTAACCTGATTTAAACTACGTTTATGTGTATAATTATGGTACAATAGGCAAAGTAAAGTGCAACATTTATAGACCGCAGCTATCAGCCAGTAAATGTCCTGATATGTAGTTTGCAACGAATGTTTATGGCTGCTATTCAGCGTTGATACTATACAATTCCTTTCGACAGTCGCATATCACCCATCGAAGATGATATTCAACGTCTTCCCATATTAGAGGCGGGTTTACGACTGATGCGGCTACCCATGATAACACCGCAAGAGCTAAGTCAATCCACCGCTGGCCGATGGAGCTTAACCGGACGATAGCTGAGGGCGATTATACTTGACGGGCCGCCCCAATATTGTTTCACTTTCACTACATCCATCAGATGCATCTAAAGTTATTAATCGTTATTCGCCAATGAGTATGCGTTTGGTAAGACCTGACGCTGTACATCGCGTTCCATTTGTTGTAGTCAGCGTAACCCCCTTTTTTGTCAGCAGAACAAGCTACGAGACGGCGACGATGATGAGACCGGGTCAATCGGCTACGTGTCGGTGAGTCAATCAGTTGTTAAATGACGCCTGCGTTGGCTGATACTGGCTTGTATGTAGCAATTGGCTAGGTCGAACCCATTCTCTATGCTATGAATGAATCTTTGCCAATCTACTCTTAGCATGCTGTGGTTGTGACGACAGACAGATTAGACTCATAAGTCACGGCAGCAAAAACACGGTAGGGAAACCACCGAGTCTCGCTGAATTGTTGACAAGTCGACCTGCGTCCACAAACACCACTTCCTCGAAATGCCCACTGATGGCCTGTGTCACGCAAACAGCGGTATTTGCAGGCTAGGTTTAGGTTTGCAGGCACTTCACCCGAGAATGACCACGAGTAGTTCTCTGGCCAGACTACAGACCACTTGGCCATACCACAGCTCAGCTTAACTTAGATGAATGTTCAGTTAATCATTTATCTGTCTTATCTCTCTTTTTTTCTGACAGTCCATTAACCAATTCTATCTCTTTGTATCATGACATTAAATCATTTATCAATTTACCTTGGTGTTCTGACGGTTAATCATTTACCAATATTATCTTTGTGTTCTAACAGTTAATCATTTACCACTTTTATCTCTCTTTGTGTTCTGGCAGTTAAGTCTTTGCCAATTTTGTCCCTCTTTGCGTTCTGACAGTTAATCATGTACCTGTTTTATCTCTCTTTGTGTTCTGGCAATTAATCATTTACCAATTTTATCTCTCTTAGTGTTCTGGCAGTTAAATCTTTACCAATTTTATCTCTCTTTGCGTTCTGAGAGTTAATCATGTACCTGTTTTATCTTTGTGTTCTGACAATCATTTACCAATTTTGTCTCTTAGTGTCCTAACAGTAAATCATTTATCTGTTTTATCTGTCGGTATGTTCTCACAGTTAATCATTTATCTGTTTTATCTCGTGGTGTGTTCTAACAGTTGACGGAAGCAGAACGGCAGTGGCTCTGCACCATTTGTAAGGCCGACTACCACCCCATGGTTCAGCTACTCTCACATAATCCAGGACTCGCCAAAGTTAAGGTCAGTTGTACTTCTGTTTACTTTATTGAGTCGACTCTTTCTTGGTTGGTATCATCTGGCCATCCCGAAGGGCCTGGATCCATTCCCTCCCCTGCCAGTATACTACATCTGGCATTTTTTGGGCAAAAAGCGCCTCAAAGCCCTGTCCGCTAATGAGGTTTGTCTACCCTTTCCAGTATGGTTTAGGAAGGGCATGACTGATTTGGATGGTCCCTGGATGGTCTCTACGGCGGTTATCTTTTTAGGATGGGCATGACTGATTTCAGTGGTCTCTGGATGGTCTCTATGGCGGGTACCTTTTTAGGGAGGGCATGACTGTTTTAGATGGTCTCTGGATGGTCTCTATGGTGTTTACCTTTTTGCTTTCTCAATTATTTTATTGCAGGCTTAGGCTATCGCAGTTTTGACTCACGTAAAGTGTGTTTGACAACTAAGTTAATAATTGCACTTAATCAAATAACGTTCATTTCATCTCATGTAATGCGTAAATAATCAAGTATCACAGGCTTAGCAGAGCGGGTGACATATGTAAGCCATCTGCAAGAGTCTGGAACCCGGTGTGTGAGTCGACGGAGGTTGACTGTCTGTAGAGACTCCACCATGATAACTGAGCCTAATCCGATTGTCACATTAAACATAAGTCACCCTTATCAAAAGCTGATATTGCTCAAAAAACGAGGTAACCCAGCCCATTGTTACGCACACGTACACACATCTCCACGCCACATGGTTCCTAATCTTTATTCACCGGGACAGCCCGAGCCTGCGAGTCCCACTCTCGTGTTGAGCCTGGTGGTTACCCAAATGCTTCTTCTCCCCTGTAACTCGTCTGCTGATGACGTAATCAATTATAGAAATTGCCTCCCCACCATCCCCTGATGTCACATGATGCAGTTTTAGCCTATCACGGATTGAGGGGGAGTGCAAGTCTGTCCATTGTAGGCTGTCCGTATTAAAAACCAGAGCCAGTCGCATGAATAGACGAAGGATGTAACTAAAAAGAAAAAGTTTTTGAGTCTTGCTTTATTATTGGTAGTAAATGTCAGTCGCACTTTCAATAATGCCTCGTCCCTCTAGAAAATCTTCGATTACCGGGCACAATATAAATTTTTCTCAATATTCAAGCACCTACACTTTGCTTATGATATCTCTTAATGGTTTGGTACAAAAAGTAACTGAAAAATCACACTCGTGACCATGTAGAAAAACTAGAGTTTGATGCGTTAAAATCACCTTTACTGTAGCCAGTTGCCCAGTTACGCGATGCATTTCTAACCTTAATCCAGCGCCGTTTTTTATGACGACAATATATTAGAGATGAAGTCATTGTTCCAATCACCCATACGACATGATTACACGGACTTTACTCCAACCCGACACGGCTCTAGTTTATCCCCTTCATTATCTCCCTTCATTATCCGCGACTTTACGGCACGACCCCCATCTCCATCACGGACGAAGCGAGCTAATTTATCGTCGCCGGAAGTCGCTGGTAGAAACAGGAAGTGGACGCCACAGACGGCCATAACTCGGCGCGATGCGCGCGCGTTTTCGTCTCAATTAAGCGACGCCCTCACGTACGGAGCAACAATTTGTTGGTTTATTCTCGAAGATAAGACGTCGTCTGCTCGGGTCAGCGACTCGTGATTCAGATTAATTCCGGCTTCGCTAACCCGCTTTCATTTCCGAACGCAGTTACGCGCCGCGCCACAAACAAATGGCAACGTCGTTCCATGGAAATCTCGACAACGAACTGATTTCAGATCCATTATTCGCGAGATTCTGATAGGCGCCTTCTGTGTAAAAAGTTGTGAGATACATATTCTCATAGCACAGGTCTCGGTGATAGTATAATGGGAATGAAATAGCTCACGGGCGGGATGTTGGTATCAGAATAAGAAGGCGGAAAGTTTTTTTGGCAAAAGCTACTTGTTTTTTTTCTCTCAAAGAAGCTATATTTTTCGCGATAGTAATTATAATAACAATGTGTAGTTTTATTTTTAGTGCCCTATTTCTTATTCGATAATGACAAGATGATTTTGACGACACTTTACAATATCACCAAAACTTAAAAAAATTATGAATTCATTCATGAACCAACACTAGGGGTAATGATGTTACTCTTCGAGGTCTTAATCAACATTAGTGAAAATAAGCAATGACTACTGTCAAATCAGTAATTGACGAATAAGAAAATTTCTGTTAAATTATTTCGTAGCAATGCGGAGGTAACATACGTATTAGGGAATAAATAAGATGAGGGGTGAATGATTGGTCCCGGGCTCTATTAACTCAGTTTTTTGTGTTCTTTTATGTCAAGTCGCTGATTTTAGGTATACCATCTTGATACGGTTTTCTTTTCAGTGATACCCTATTTTCCTTAAGTATATTATCACATATCACTATCACATTACTGCCCTCAACTATTCACGGTGTTTGCTGATGTAAAGTGTGTTTGACAGCTACGCTAATAAGTACGCTCTGATCAAAAATATATTTCATTTCATATTTCATTTCATTTTTAAATTTCCTCCGCACCTTCTTACGAGCGGTGTATAGTAGATGCCAGGGGGGAGTAATCATTGCATCACGCGATGAGATGATTATAACACCGAGGTACGACGAAAATGCTGCTGTACGTCCTGTCGATTCCGCGTCAGCCAGCATGGGGGTAACCGAGGCTTAACGTCACAAAAAACACATACCGTTTGCCAATATCCGGCTGACAGCCGAGAGACGAGAAAATTAGCTTGTCCGTTCAAGTCAACGATGTTCGCCCGTTACGCCGCGATTCGTCGTCGCGAATTAGGTGCAAAAAGCCGTTATGGTTTTCACCCCGAAACAAGGTGCCACCGGGGTGATCAGTAAAAGATTATTTTCTTAATCTCGCTGACGTTTCGCGCTTTATTGCGCCAATGTGCCGGGAGATTTGATCTTGCATTCGCCATTAATTCCGTGGATATCATTGCCACATCTGTTACCGAGTATAGTTATTGGAAACAGTCATTGTTCTGTGTCATTACTTCCGCGTCACCGAGGGCTCTTTCTATTTACCAGTATTATTAAATTCCTTTTCGCTTTTATAAGATATGTAATGGGTAGTTTGAGGCTGGTTCGAACCCCCGGCCGTGCTAAGTGCATTCTTCCGTTGAATCCTTGGGCAAGGCACTTTATCTTAGTTGCTCTGGTGGACTGAGCCGTAAGTAGCAACGAGGTATATTTGTGACAGCACTAAAATAAGTATTCATTGAAAAAGGACATATGCTTGATAGTTTAGATGTTTAGATTTTTTTTCATAATATACATAGCTAAATAGGCTTGTCTCCAGGTTACTTTATTGATGCTGGTTGCACGTCCATTTTTACCCTCTTATAAACATCATGAAATACTATATGACCATATTAACTTGATGTTAATGGGGTAGCCAATGTGGTTCTTTGAATATATGGAGAGAAATCGCATATTACCCATGGGAAGTATAGGTTTTTTTATGTGTAATTATCTCCAGCTAGCAAATCTTTCCAGCTACAAATACAAATATTTCCTTGTCGAATATTCCAGTAGAATCGGGTATCTTTCGTCATGGGTAAGTCAGGTTTTATGTTCGAACAATAGACCCCTCGCATGACATCACATTCCATGACTCTAATGTATATAGTTTAAAAAAGGAAAAGCATCATTGGTGAAAGTTCAGCATTGCCCATAGCCTGATCTTACTGTAGATGTCCTTCCTGAACTTTGTTCACTAAATATATATAGATAGTTATCTCAGATGCTTGGATACTTAATATGGGGTGTTTTTGTTGTTATCAGGTGCTTGGTTAAATGGAGGTGCTTTTATTGTTTCTTAAAATGTACCAGTATCATGATTTTCATCGTAATAGATTCGTATAACTGTTGGGAATGCCACAAACAAGAATGATCGAACAAAATAGAATATTTAAAATCTTGAGATTTCATCCATTAACGTATTTATATCTGTAGTGAATCATCTGTCAAGTTGTATTTTGTATTTCTCAAGATGGTCTTGAATGTTATTCTTTCCTAAAAAATCATGATAAAAGATTAAATATAATGTCGGTTGATCATTTGACCTCCCCCACTTTTTCACTTCCTGACTAAGTTCAGTGTGAATAACAAGTACTTCAGTCTGGTAGCTGTGCGGTTATGAATTCATTTTTGATGCAGCCTTTCGCAGACAAGGCTTTAACGGTCATTGTTTTTTATACCGCCTTGATTTCTCAAGAGTCTAATTTATTATCTACTTTGTGTTCACTAACTCGGTTTTCATCCGTGGTTTTGTCCTACCATCCTGGGAGAAATTGTCGCTCAACAAAACACCCTTTGTTCGGTTTTAATCTGGCGTGCATGGATAAGAGGTTTTATATGAAGGCAGTTTGTCATGATATTTGATCATTATATTGTGTTTTCATTGTCAAAATGGCTAATATTTCACGAGCGAAACCCGGAATATATTATAATCTCATTTCAAAGTATCTCAAAGACCTTGTCCATTGTACTCGATGGATTTTGAGCGTCGTTAAATGGCCGACTGCGAGGAGTTCTTAAAACGTGCTAAGTTTGCGGGTTTTGCGGAGCTTTTGTTTGGCCTGCTCAGCGTCTGTAAGTCACACTTGGAACACATATTGTCCTCGGTGGAGTCTTGTATTGTGCCATGTTTACAGATGTCCAAGCAGCGCAGACGACGTGCCCCATTGGTCATGTGACTCGGTAAACACGACGCGTGATTTATTAGCTTAGGCTTTCAACTCTATCCAAATCTCACAGCTTGCGTCGAGGTCTATTTAACGAGGCAGGAAGCCGCACGGTTTGACGGTTTGACGTTTGCTTTAACGCTTTACGACACAACATAATGGCTTCGAGAACTCCGTAACAATATGGCGTCTGAAGCGTGAGCCTCCACAGCAATTGTCATCTGCTGCAATGGGTATCTAAACGGTCATTGTTCCATGATCGTTTCTCGCTACACTGCCAACGCTGTATACTCCGACCTCTCCATTAATGCCCGGTCACTTCCCAGCTATTGTTGACCAATTCACAACCGTCACTAATCAACTTCCAATAGCACCTCTAATCTTAACTTAATGCTCATTATGAATGGCAGGATCGAAAGCGCAAGCAATCACAAACTTTGACGCTTTATTTGTCACTTGTTGACCTGAAACCAACCATCTTGCTCAGTCATGGACCTAATGACGCTTGGTATCACAGCTTACGACCTACATGTTTACGATCCTTATTATCAGATTTTTGCTTCTTCCCATTTTTAACAACTCTAACCAAACAATTTTTATTTACAAGCTGATTTTATTGAGAACAGGAATATATTTTTCCAAACTGAGGAATATCTACATAAATTTATTAAAGAATTATTCATTCCATTCTCTTATTCAGATTTTAGGACAGTTCTATTTCATGTTTTGTTTTAATGCTCAACATATCAATCTACATTCCTATCTTACATAATGTTTATTTATTATTTATATCATGCACATTTGAGTGGAGCCCTATCTCATAAAAAATTACATTTTGTAAGTTGTGTAGTGGTTAAAAACACGACTTATCAATAGTTTGCAAGCTTAAATCTGCAAAATAAGGGATTTTTTTCCAGTATACAAACAAGCAGGATTTTTGTAATGGAATATTGAAAAGTTTTTTGGAGAGGGTTGTATATTTTGGTAATATTGCTATTTGTCAGTGTAGTGATATATTTCGATTTTTCTGCTATGAAATGAAGTAAATCGTATTTGATCAAAGTTTTATTATTTGTTTTTCTGTAAAATCTAGTATTTGACTTATTGGGCTGGATTGTCTGCATGTCTAATGTAAAATTCATGTTAATGAGTAAAATAGTGAAGAAATATTGACAAAGACATTTGTTGGCAAATAGACTGAGTTGTAGATCGCTGAATGTCTACTGGGTATGCTTCATAGAGACGGGGTGCGGTGATGTAAAAGCATCGTCACAAATGTTAGCACACCACAAAGACTTCTCTGTATATGTGTAAGAATAGGCAGCGATTCACAAAGAATGATTCTGTGGGCCGCAATTGGCCCATGGTAGTGCTGGTCTCAAGTGCGTTTGTGTTCTTTTGGACTTGGTTTCTAGAAAACACGTTAGCTGTTAATTATACAGATGAGCACATTTTTTTTGTGTTCCAACCGTATAATTAAATTTAGCCATCCACTTAATTGATATATTTTGATGGTCATTTTAGTTTTTCCACAGCAGTCGGAAAGGTAGGATGTCTTCCTCGTTGGGACAATGCACATGACCTTCATGTAATAGATTGGAGTTTCTTCCTCCAACATGCTTTCTGGGTAGATCAGCGTGGTTGACACTTTCATTATGTTTCAGTGTTTGTTCAAAATACAGCGGTCAGTTGGATATCTGTGAACCCTTTGATGCCCCCTTTCCTAAATTTTAGTATGGCTTTAGTTCGCCGTCAGCAGGCAGAACGCAGAAAACAACCATTTTAAAATGCAGCAAAACGTTTATCCTTCTCGGGATGCGGTGATGGTCTGGCGAGACATTGTAGCCTACCCGACTCGATGGTTACAGGAGCACCGCGGGGTGGGGAAACAAAAACGAGATGACTCGCTCGGTTCTACATGCTCGCTGATTAAGTTACCGCCGCGCGCGACGCAGACTGCACGTATCTCGCAATCTTGTTTCCTCCGAGCACAATACACGGGGCGTCGTTTAATCCCTTAAATAAAACGGGCGCTACAAAGATTTAACCCCGATCGCATCTCGTCACGGCGATCTCATTGCGATATAATCGCGCGTTATTTAATTAATTACGCGATTATCATGATTCATGACCCAATAAAAGTGCACTTCCCGTGTTTGTGATTGCATTACGCGTCACAACCGTGTGCCAACGTCGTCGGCGAGATTGATACGCTCGCGTATCTGTGTTTATTTTACTCAATGTATGCCTTGTACTTACATCGTTTTTTCGTAAGTGATGGATCGCGTGTCAGCAACGCGTCGTTTCCCAATCGCTTAATGCCGATACAAATGAGCCGAAACCATGCATGTTTTTTTTATTTTAACGCGCGAGTAGTTAATATGTGATAGATTGTTGGTGAATTTATATGTTTATAAAGTAATAATAATACGATAATAATAATCCATTTGTTTTGGAGGCGCCCTAATAACTAGTATGTCTCTAAAGCGCCTATATACATTTCGTGTGATAATTATATTGCATAACACATTAAAATATACATATAAGTTAAATCATAACCTAACACAACCGTTAAATGAAATGCAATGGAATTTCATTTGATTTATCAATATTTATCATTTGATTGTATTTTGAGTATAAATAAAAATCATTAGAATTTCACTTCATTTTTTTCATTTCATTTAACGGTTGTGTTAGGCTATGGTTTAACTTATATGTACTTTCTTTTGTGTTCTAAAATTTTATTAGTTATTACACGAAATGTCTATAGGTGCCTTAGAGACATACTAGTTATTAGGGTGCCTCCAAAACAAATGGATTATTATTATTATTATTTTTTTATTTTAAGGGAAATAATTTGTCTCGCTCAAGTAAATTGAAAAAGCATCCACTACGTTTTGGTGAACGAAATGTGAAACACTAGTTGTTCATAGTTTATACATGTATAGTTAATACTGGAAGACATGAATTAGTTCAATAGCATAAATTTAAATTTTTAAACTAATCAGTTTCATGTCTAGTGACTACTATTCCTTAGTCGAGAATGACAAGAAGAAACAGACGACGATACGCGAAATTGCCGTAGACCTAAAAATTTATGAGTTGTAATTCAGACATAAATTTGCTGAAAGAAGATTAGGTTAGGGGAGATAAGGGATACATTTGAAATTCTACAAAAGTTAGCGTAAACCTGTGGATAAGATGAAATGAAATTTTTTAAATACCCAAAGATGGTACCCTCTATTGTGCCGAATTTCTCAGTTCTGTTTTGTGCGTATCGCTCATGGTTTGACACTGCAGGCGCATTTTCTAATACTCGGACCAATCCCGTATAACAAGTCGTTATTAAATAATTGCTGTTCCATACATCGACAGTCTTAGATTACCTACAACACTGAGATTACCGCTCAACTACTGGGGATATCAAAGACTTTTCCTGTTTGATCTTCCCAGCGGGGTCAAGTGCCATTGTCGCGCGTGTTCTTTGAATTGTGGAAGCATTCGATCATTTGACACATAGCATGGGCTTGAAATTCAAATAAATAAATTCCGTTATGGTGTTTGGTGTTACAAGAATTTTTCCTCCCTTAAAAAATCTTCAGAATTCAACATAATATTTCCTCCTTTCTGAATAATTTTGCATAAATTATTAGTTATAGCAAGGAATTGATTTGTATTAAAAATTAATTAAACTCTTAAATAATAATAAAATATAGCAAATTATTACCGTATCTGTAACGAATGACCTGTTTGTTTAGGTCATTCTTGACCCTTTTATGCATTTAAGAATATCATTCTACAAGGTTTGTCACTTTAAGTTTAAGTAGTAATTAGAAAGTACTGGGAGATCACAGACATTCACCAAGGAAGGTCATTCCCCATCTGCTGCTAAGACAGTTTTGTTTTATGGATGAAAATGCTTTAATGAAATGCTAATTTTTATGATAATTTGCTAAAGGTAAACTAAAACAGTATCATTATACCTTCATTAATCCACAGTAGTTGTACAGCATATTATTGTCGCTATTTTCTTTATGTTTCGATAATAAATAATCTATTGAAAAATTCATTCAGCAAGTGGCGTACAGATTGGCACCAAAATCAAATCATGCATCCCACAGCCCATCTTGAACCTTCCCAGACATTTTCACACATATTGGTTTGCAATTTTTTCATATAAATGCTGACGGACAGACAGATGGACACCCCAGCAAAAGCGTGAACCTCCACCATGAATGGGTCAATCAGTGACGTTATTCTGTATTTTTAGTTGGTACGGGACGTTTAAAAATTATGAATACGTTGGCTTTAGCTTCATATTGTATCGCAAAATAGCCGCTTTTACTGACCACCTACAATGGTCACTCAAAAATACCTCTCTGTGCATTGATTAATGACATATTAATACCACTCCTCCCATTGTAGCGGTTTAATTAACTAAATCCAAAACAGACAAACCACTCGGCATTCATCGATCGACATGTACTGACAGCTATCAAAGTTCTCGACACCTTTATGTTTCTTTATACCCAACGCAATTCAGTGACTTTCCATTCACCAACGATGTGTTTGACACGGCGCGTTTTCTAATAACCTCGATGTCCCAACCAACGGATCGTTCGACTCAACGGAATTTTCCGTACGTACGCCGCATTCAAAAAGTCAAGGGCTTTTTGATACGCAATAATTTACTTCACTCGACAAATCGCCGCCGACTGCTAATCACGGGGAGTTTTTAATTTCGCCTTGTACCAATCACAATGGATCTAATAAGAATGTTTGGTTTATCCGCTAGAGAAGTGGCGATGTTATTGAATTTTCATCTATCGACCGAACCATTGAGACATTTTCAATAAACTTTCAATGCATTCAAAGCATTTTTTCAATACCCAACGGATGTAGACACCAGATATGTCCATGTGCATGTTGTCAATAATCTTTAGATATGCCCAAAATAGGTAAATAAATAGTCATAGTTGATTGAGTGTTATTGTCCCTGCACTGAATAGCTGTCATAAAAGTTAATTGATTGTTCATCACATCTGGTGGGACCCAAATGGTTTTTCTATGCATTTCTTGCTAGTTCTTTTAAGAACCACAGTGGCTACGCTGATTAACGTTATCTTATTAACTCCCTGAAATAATGATTCACACAGGCTTTCTTACAAATGTGTACTTTGATTACCTCTGACGGAAGTATACATGTATACGAAGGTTCGGGTTAATCCCTATCTAAGTTATTAAATAATGCGTTAGCTTGACTTTTCGTTTTATAACACGACCACCCACATCTCTGGCATCGACGCCACTGGTGCAGTGGTTAGAAGCGCTGCCTTTCACAAGAGCTTGCAAGTTCAAACCAGCACAAATCAAGGAATTTTTACCACGCTTTCCGCAATAGGGAACAAACAAGATTTTTGTGAATAAATATCGAGAAAGATTTGTCCCGGAATTGCTTATTATAAAAATATCTTAGGGATGTAGCAAAGGCTATGTATTTGTACGTGCGACTGACATTTAATTATAAAGTGGCACCGAAAAGTCGCGTTGTCCTTATTTCTCTACGTTATTTTACGGTTTACATAATAGACATACATGCGCATATACACAACATACCCTATATCTGGGCAACAATATCGTACGAGACAGCAACAAATTAATCATTAAACATCAGGCGTATAATCTGTTTATGTCAGTCGGATTATCTGCGTGAAATATTCTAATATGGTTATCGCGTCGATTCATCAATCAATCCACTCGTACCTCGAGACCCACTCGCGTTTACAACGTCCTCTTTGATCGGCGTATAAACTACTTATTATTACTAAAGAATATTCAATGCCGCATTTATCGATGTACACATTAAAGTAAATGCGACACTAAAGAAAACCGGAGTCACCGGCGACTTTTCGATCTCGTCGAATCTTTGATCGTCGTGAGATTAATTTTCGATACACTCTTCATGCGTGAAACTCATCCAGCGTATGGGGGCTTTGTGCCGAAATCAAATAACTACATGTCGCGCAAACAAGGAACGAGGAGGTCTAAATTCTTGCCGTTTCGGCTAAACTGCTCGAGTAACGAGACAATTGTATATGCCTCGTCGTATATACACGCGTATGTGTATATTAGCTATCTGATAGGGAGCAGTCATCTGTTGGGAATTGGGTAGTTCAGGTTATAGAGCTTCGACTTATGAACCAGAAGGAAGAAGGTTCGAATCCTGGGCAATACCTATTGTTTTGTACTTTATCCTAGTTGCGCCGGTCAACTTAGCCATAGATAAGTACCAGTGAAATTTATTGATGGCAACACAAATTAATATACACAGGGAAAGATAATTTACGAAGGGCTTGCTGGGGCCTGCTATAGAGTTGTCTCCCCCAATGACAAGTTGGAAACTGTCATTTGATGGGATGAGCAAGCAGCTTACAATTCAAATTCTACTAGTTGAAGTAGTACAAAGATCCCTGCATGAACTCGCGTGTAGGGGTGGTCTGTATCGACGACTGTATCTCAGACCTTCATCTAAGGATCTGCATATTGACTACCATGAATACCCATTTGTTACTTGATTGTTACTTGGTACCTTCTTTTGGGATCTCTTGCTACTACTATGGAGACCCCTAGTATAATCCATCGAGCACCTCCTTGGGCTTCTGTAATTTGAGCATCCCGGAGACCCTCTAGATCATCTCTTGACTGCCACTCTCTTTTGGGATCCATAGCAAGTCCTATGATAGCTGTTTGTTTTATTCCTGTCAAGTACCATATAAAGATATATAGATTCAGGGTGTTGTTGGCACCATTCAATGCTATATTCGTTGGGTTGTTAGAAATGGATGATTAGAAGGTAGCCTCAGATTAGCTTCAGTTTAAGGGGTGGGCAAAACGGCTGCGTGAAAACCCAGGCAAGCCTGGGCAGGTTGTTGATCTTCATCTGTTCACATCACGGTTTCCAAATGTCCACAGACAGCCTACATATGTCGCAAATACTGCTAACCCTGTGATAGTTGATGATTTACGATGCAATGACAAGTTAGCAGAAAAGCTATGAAAATTGGCTATTTACAAAGCTTCCTTAAAGACAGTGGTTAAAATGATGAGTAGCTTGTTACTAGTTCACCTGCTGATCGGCCACCGTACATCACCGTCAGTCCCCCCATCCATCCATTTGATGTCAAGATTTTCTTTAAAAACTTCCATTTATTGTAGAGCTTTTCCATATAGCAGATATTCACCTATGGTTGGTCTCTTAAATATTTTTCAGCTTATTTCACCAAAGGGAAGTAATTCCTGGCGATGTTTGTATTTTACTTTTAAAAATTCAACAACTGCTTCTCGCAGGGCTCTGCAATTTTGCAGATGTTATCATCGGGTTGGTCTCTTTTCGATTCGCACATCATTTTAGGACCAAGGGGAAGTAAATTCTGTCATTTGTATTTTTAGTTAAAAATATTTTTTCAACATGCTTAAATTTTCTAAAGGTTCCAGAGTGTTTTTAGGCCTCTTTGGCCTTCTGTTTTAACATTGGAATGGGTGTTTTGAGGCCTTTTTGGCCTGTTGTTTTAATATCTGAATTAGTGTTTTGAAGCCTGTTTGGCCTCTTTTGTGTTAATATCCTACTGTCTATAGGCCCCTTTGGCATTTTTGTTTTTCCTTATTCTAGTTTTATTTCAGTTTTTATTAGCTCACCAGAACTTATGATCAGCTTCTGTGATTGTAGTTCGTCCGTCCATCCCTCCGATGTTAGCATTTTCTTAAAAAAATCTTCTCAAGAACCGCGTATCGCAAAGGTCTGCCATTTGGCATATATTGTCTGTGCAGGTCTCATTCAGATTTGTTGACGGCATCTCAATTTAGGCAATTAGATATGATTTCTGCCTAGGTTTTTTCCACAAATCTGTATTCTCTTATTTCAGTGTCGTAATGGGTTTTCAGGCCTCTCTAACCTATTGTTTTTGATGCCAGGCAGTCTCCTTGTTGTCTTCTCGTTCTAATATCTAGATGGCCTTCTTGGCCGCTTTTTTCTTTTTTTTCAGGTCAGTGTGGTGAGGCCTCTTTGGCCTTTTGTTTATTTTGCGATTTTTTTCATGTTTTCACTTACTTTCTAGCATCTCGTACCTCTTTTTTTCGACATTTTTTATTCTTTCTTTGGTTTTAGTCTTTCTTATTTATATTTTTCCCACTAGTCAGGAAACTCTCACAAGCCCCAAGTCTGGGCAGACTTTAGTCTATTTATGCATTTTTGTATGCCAATAACACGGCTTTAGGTACCCACCCGGCACACTTCACACTATATATGATAGGTAATAATTATATACAGAGACAGGAAGAGACAGTAGCGGAGGGGTAACCGCGATTAAAGACGGTGTTATCGGCATGAGAAGCACACTCACATCCGAGGGATATGGCCATTGCATAATCACATTATAGCTATTATTCAGAACTCATTCGCTGATGAAGTTTGAGGCGTTTCTCACTCCAAAAACGCAGCATGTAGTAGACCGGCAAGATCGGGGATTGGTATGGGGTCTTGTGTAATTAAATTCCTGCAGTATAGCCAGGACGCCCCTTCTTTGCATCAGATGATGAGATAGAGGAACAGGATCCATCTTGACAGACAGCATTGACAGCAAATGGAGGTCTTTCAGGACTACTCTGCAGCACTACCCAGATTTTGGCTTATTTATAATTTTGTAATGATTCCGTATTCCGTATATTTATCCCTATGTCATAAATTATCAAGAATTGACGTCATCATCGTCTTTTTACTATAGTATTGTGGCCTTAATATACAAATTACGCTGGTTCTGATGCATAAAATAATATTAAATATGTTACATATATTGGAAATTGCGAAATATCGCACTATGTGATAAAATATGTCTATGTTATTGGTGTAAAGGTTAAAAAGCTACTTTAAAATTAAAAGTCAGTACAACATTGCTCCGTTATATCCTCAAGATATTTTCATAATAAACCCTTCCATGACTGATCTTTATCAATATTCAAGCACGAAAACCTTGCTCACCTCGTATTGCGGAAGGTGCTGGAAAAAAATCCCTGGTTTATGCTGGTTCGAACTCGCAACCTCTTGCATGAAAGGCAGTGTTTCTAACCGCTACACCACTGGTGATGGTGTAGCTTTCTCAGTTCTTAGTTTAGAAAACTCCATAGTGTTTTATTGCTACCGTAATTTATATGTGTATGTATTTTTTTCATTACGATTCTTGAGCCATCTCAATGTTTTTAAATAGTGTTTTTATTGATAACAAGTGTGTTAGGCAGCAATGCTATTAGTGGCGCTTTAAATAAAATATATTTCATTTCATATTCAGCCATCCAATGTCTTACCACATACACCCCCTGCCCCTAAACGTCCCTTCATATTCTTCCTTCCAAAAGTTACACACGTACAGTATTCTGGTTACAAAAACAACCTTTTCTCGCCGTAATGCCATTTGTGTCGTTTCTTTTCATGCGCCGCGCCGGTGAATTCGACAGGATTTCACAAACGTAAGTACCGTTATCGTCTCGTTTGTCGAAGGGATTTAAAGCTAGTTATCCCATCGAGAACCGCGTACGCCAGCGTCAAATATTTGCCGCGAGGTGCGAAATTATTTCAAGCAACGACGTCGGTGATAAATTCTTCTTTAAGCCTCCGAGCAAGTGGCGATAAGACGAAAGTAAACACTCCACGCCCAAGTTACAAAATCTATCACGCAGAATGTGGAGTTCTTGTATACGTACCAAATTCAACGCATCGCGGAGAGGAGAGCTACCATCCGCGCCCGTTATTGAATCGAGCGGAGCGAACGTGTGTTTTTTTATGTTTGCCGAAAGATTTTTCGTAACATACGTATTTCTGTTTGAAACTCGCATTATGTTGTAGGTAGGTGACAAATGACACGTGTACGTTTCGTTTGCTATAACTTACCTGGATCTAAGGCATTAAGTCAACTTTAAATCGCTGATGACCACCCAGAAATGTTTTCGCACGACGTCATCCTTTGTTAAAAGTCGTGCAAGTCATCGAGTGACTTTTTCTCGGTCATTAACACGTATTTCGTCGTTATCTTCTGGATTAGTGGCATTCAACTGATTATACGCAAGGCAAATTTGCGCGACACGTTATTTTTATGATGGGCATTCAGAGTTAAATAATTTTCCTCCATTTTGACCCGAGGAAAAGGTCTCCTTTTGGTGTCTTTATTGACCCCCTGAATCACCCATTGACCTCCTTTTTTTCTGGGTAGTCACTATCAACAACTTTGCAGACCGCCAAATAATTCAAGAACCACACTAGTCACATAATCTCACATAGTCACATAATCTCTCTGTCACCATAAATGTGACTATATACGGCACTATCATATTCTAATTATCACAGAGAAAGAGTTTAATGTCATTGACATCCCATTTTGTTCTTTATAAAGAAGTGATAATTTGAATGTGAGAGCGACATAGACGCTATGTGATAAGAGATTATGTGACTTGTACGAAAAAATGCATGGCTAATACCTTTTGAGACTAATTGAATTCATTCAATAATGAGCTTACACATTCTGAAGCAGATTACATATATCCGAAAGCACGTTTATGAATTGATTCACCCTCAAAATGTGTTACCGTTGCATTTTCCCCGTTACTTTATACGACTATTATAAAACTATCAGTTTGTGATTAGTCTGTGTCCATGATCCATTATTGTACCTGCATGCTTAAACAATTATTTTTGTTCTTTTCTGTTTCATGCTGCATTTCCTGCTACTCCAGGGCGTGAGTATTTCTATCTGTGGTACGAGTGTATATGGTTGTCTATTAAATAACCTATCAGTGTATCCTATTATTATTTTTTGGAGGCCATTAGGAAATATACTCGTACAAGCTAGGTTAGCTCACATACTTCAGTATATATAAAAAGTTTAAGCCCCGTTCTATACATTTGTTCACAAGGTATATAAATTTAACATGTATGACATATATTATTTATTTTTTTTATTTAGTTATAGACTGACTACCGAAGTAATCGTGTGGGCCAATTTCATTTATGACCCTTTACAAAGCTAGCCTATGTGGTTAACACGACAATTTGATTAGCCTCCCTT
>WURV02218730.1:0-10572 GCA_011762755.2 Epimenia babai
AAGCAATTCTTAAGGAAATTAGTAAAAAATATAAACATTGACAGAAGCCACCTCCCTTTGCTGCGATGACGATATCATGAACTAATCTAGATGAGACCACCCTAACGACAATATTTGTCAAATAACAGACTTCTGCGATAAGAGGTGCTTGAGATTTTCTAGGGAGAAAATACGAACATTGGCAAAAGTTACTCCCCCTAGCTGCGATGACGATACCATGAACGAATCTAGAATAAAGTAACCCACGACAATATCTACCAAATGGCAGACCTGCGATAAGTGGGTCTTGATAAGATTTTTTAACAAAATGTTAATATCAGAATGATGGATGGATGGATGGACGGACAGACTTCGATCAGAAAAGCTCACTGAGTGTAAGTTCAGGTGAGGTAAAAGGACTAAACCAAAAGTGTGGGTGGTAGTTAGTGGTTAGAGAATTTACTTTAAATATAAGCGTTCCATACAGTGTGGCACTGTTTGAACTCTTTCCATCTGATGCGGCTGTATTTCAGATGCTCTATGGGTGATGTCTATGTCGCTTAGCTCTCCTCTGTTTTGTAATACCACTGTATATAATCATATAATCATTAACTCTCATAAACTTGGTGGAGTATGCGACATATGTGGCCTGTTAATGTTAGGAACCAGTGGTATGAATGGAAAAGGTCAATCGTCTGCTGAGGCTCGAGGGGGGGGGGCGGGTCACAGTAGGTGTTTCCCCCACCATTGAAGCTCACCAATTTTTAGACAGCCTAGCTTTGTAAAGGGCCTAGAATGGCTAGATGATTGCCTCGGTATTCAGACTATAATTACATACATACAAAATAAAATTGAAACAAAAAGTGTAAATTTCTGTAAATCGACTACGAAGCGAATTCGCGTTCACAGTCCATTCATGGTTGACTACCGTTCGTCCAAATGCATGAGACAAGACCCGTAGCAACAGTTACGGCCCTTAGTGCAATGACCTAGGTGATACGGTTTCACCATCAGTCTAGTCATGATAGAGGGTCACTGCCTTTTGGCACCCAATGAGACCGAGACCAGGAATTTGCAAAAAAATTTCAATTGCAATTTCCATAATAATCAACGATATGGAGCAATTAATTACTTCCCCCTTCCAACGGATAATGGCACAATATCACATGTAAGCCTGACATGCAGGTTATCCATTATCCAATGAATGATTACAAATTTTCGGTTGCTAATCACTTATATGCTGTATACACATTTGAAATACCAGAATTTTACAATCTCGTAATAAATCATAAAATCGAGAGGAATTTATTATTATTTGATGATTCACTTATTTATAATATCTGAATCCTTATTTTCATTGTAAAATGCAAATATTTTTGATTAAATCTATAGGCAACAAAATCATAAATTAGCAACAAAAAAACTTTTGAACCGCCTTTCTATGCATCTACAATAAACAATAAAATTATATTTTCGAGACATGTGTAAGTCATAGTAGTTTAAGTTTTTTGTAAACAGGCAAGAATTATGTAGAGAAACATGAACCATTCATGAGCCTATGTGACCAGTTCTATGTACTCTATTATTAATACAATCTTTACCTATTTTTTGTGATTCATTTGCTTCATTAAATTTGGCTGTTAACACGATTGTAAATAATTACAGCCATGGCATGGTTGAATACAGACATGGACAGGCTACCCGGTCTTGTACTTTGGAATTGCTCGATAAATTAATAATTGTTAATTAAACATGATATCAAATACAATACAGGTAGTCCTCAATTTACGACGGTCGCGACCTGCGACGTTTCGTGGTTATGATGCATCCTATAAGAAATATAAAATAACATTAAAATATAAAATAACATTAAAACGCGTTTCCGTCTTACACAGTTTAGCTTCGTAAAAAACGTAACCAATTGCGAACTAGTTCGTAGCGCGCAGCGGATGAATACGTTGTGCGGTGGTGCTAAGTGAGGAAGACGGCGTCACTTAGTTTCAGTTTCAGTGTTACGCAATTTTGGTTGTGTTTGGCCATTCTTTCTCTCACATGTTTTATTGTTTTTGTGAACTTTTTGCCCTTCGTTATGGCTCCAAAATGTAATACTGTACAATACTTTACAGTACAGGGCGTTTAGAGTACTTCATTTATGGTGTTCCGACTTACACTAAATTAGACTTACACCGCCGTGTAAGAACGGACCGACGACGTAGGTCGAGGACCGCCCCCTGTAATTGTTTTTGACGTTTACTGCAAAACTCTTTATAAACTATAACGAACTTTAGAAAGGAATTACTTGTCACTTGGATAAGCGCTAGCAACAAAGGATAATTTGAAGATATATTACACAGTAGATGTCACAGTGAACGTCTGAAATAATCACGTTTGGGAGTTTTATTGGTGTATTTGCCCGACTAAATTTAAGCATATTTCGGCAGTCACACACCAGTGCCGACAACGGATTAGTGGTACCTGCTAAAACAGCGAGTCAGGGTGACGACGAATGTCTGTTGTCGAAACAGGGTCAATCACGTTCATATATAGATACGATGGTGAAACTTAAAACTTAAATCTTTTAGCAGACATTGGTTTTAATATTTTCGATATTTTAGCGACCAGTATGGTTTATGCCAGGCTTGATACTAGTCGTTACAATGCTTTGTTGATATAAAAGACAATGAAGATGACTACTTTTCTTATGAAAGACCACCGATGTCGACCAATTTCATTATCAGTAACTTTAACTTTTAATGTATTTATTTGTAGATGCACCGATCGGAATTATATCAACAACGCGACCCCCGTCAACGACAACTAAACCTACCACAACGACTAAAAGACCCACCACAACGTCGACAACTACCACAACAACACCAACGACCAGCACAACTACACCGACAACTACGACCACCACACCAACTACGACATCGACAACTACCACCACTACAACGCCAACAACTAGACGAACAACTACCACCACCACTACAACACCGACCACCACAACGCTTCCAACAACGCAACCAACAACCGCACCCACCACAACTTCGACCACGACAGCTGTGACAACTCCCAGCTCGCCAATAAAAACACGTACGTCTCAAAAACACTCAATCACCCCATACAGCAAAAATACCTCAAGATATATCACACGACATTCCACAAACGAACAATATCCTTCAGTAAATATAATAAATGGTATGCTTAATACATAAATCCACGGTTTACTCCATATCCTTTTCATGCTCGCTGTAAATGTACATAATTGTATCTAACATTGATCTGTATTGCTTGTATACTGTTAGGTGGTAATTTTATATAATTTAGGTAATTACATTATAGTCTTAGAGCATTAGGTCATTGTTTCATGTAAAGTATGTTTGACAGCTCTGCTAATAGGTACACTTTAAACAAAAAAAGTTCATTTCATTCTTGGTTCACTCGATTTTAATAGTCTGTCAGGTATGACACTCTCTTTCTAATTGCAAATCTATATCCAATATAAATGCCCAGTTCTACTAAATCTTTGCTCATTGTGAACTCTTTTTGTATATTGATAATTTCTGTCCAATTAAACAATTAATCATCTTGTGATATGCAGTATGTAACCTGGTCGTCTGTCTCGACGGCTCGGACAGTATGACGAAAGCAACATGGACATACGAGAAGATGGCCGCCAAGAAGATCGTTCGTAATCACGTGGTTGACGCAATACGAGGAGCGTCTATCGGCCTAATTGTATACTCTGATGTGATTATGGATCAAGCCACGCTCGTACCACATAAATCCTCACAGGTAAATATTGAATAATTATTAAAGTATATTCCATCGCTGGAATATCGGGAGACACAGTTTCGAGTCTCTTTTCTGGTCTGTAAAATGCTGCTCGCCCCTCCAATACTTCCTTATGTCACTGTATAAAATTTTCACCTGTCACCAAGTTATAGGAGTGAACGACATAGAGAGGAGTGTGTGTATGTAATTATAGGTTGATTACAAAGGTAATCGTTTTATAGACATTCTTGGTCCTTTCCAAAGCTAGGTGACCAATGTGGTCAAGACAACGAATTGATGAGCCTCACTAATGGTTGGGGAAAACACATATTGTGAAAAACCCACCGAGTCTGGGCAGAGAGTTGACCTTCCGTTCACGCCACTGGTTCCAAATATCTCCAGGCGGGCTATATACTGATGCTGCAAACGTCACTAGGTTTATGAGAGTCAATGTTATTTACAATGGGATGACGAAATAGCGAGAGGGGTGACATAGAGAACATCTTTTGGACATATTAAGCACAGTCTCATCAGAGGGAAAAAGCGGAGACAGATCCACACTGCAAGAGCTACCCAGACCCTCATTGGCACCGTGTTTTATGGCGTTCTCTGCCCGAAAAATGCGATTAGTTGTTTCCTGGCTAGAGCAGGAATTAAACCTTGTTCCTCGGGATTCAAAGTAAACGCATTAACCACAACGCTAAATGCTCACCCCTAAATAGGAAGGTATGCACGTAGCATTTATGAAATTCACAACGATATTTACGATATTAATATATCCCGAAAAGTAAACTGTAAGCTATATTCATATAGGACTTTTTTTCTATATTTACGTTTTGTGAACTACAGCACACCATTGTTAATCCTTACAACAGAGATTTTTGTATCTAAATCGTTTTAACGGGCAAATGTAAGGAGACGCCGTCTATTTCTGCGCTATAGAAATTATTTACATGATATTCATTTCATATTTACGCAATTATTTAAGTCTATATGCATCAATACAATATTTATCAAAGCCTGCGCATGTCGATTAGTGAGGCTATTAATGCAGTCACAGTAGTTCTACAAATAATAGCAAAACTATGTACAGAATATATATATTTTATATATTTCTCATGATTATTATATATAGATATCTTTATTGAATACTTTTGCCTGAACCTATTTTGGTTCGTAGGCTAGAAAAATACACTCACATCAATTTCACATTTAATAAATAAATATTAAACATACAACGATTAATATGAATATTTCAGACTCTAAATTATGTGTCAGTGTAATCACTTAAAACACTGCAATACATTACCAAAACAAATTAAACATACTGTATAGACAAATCATCTCGTACTACATTGAGGAAAAAAGCTAAGAAAAATTTGTTCATTGGTATATAAACTAAAATATCTATACCTATAAAACATTATATATTACACCCGGCGAAGTATACTTGTATACGAAATCATGCATGCATCATTATGTCGATGAGTCTATAAGGCGTTACTTTTCGTTTGTCTATGATATGGCTAACGACTTATCTATAACGGTATTTGTCACTCTTCCTCACTATTGTAGGCGTTAATCAACGCTATCGACGGGTTTACAACGGAACCCGGAAGAACTAACGTCCACGTCTGCCTGGACCTCGCGGTCAACGGTCAATTTTATTTTCGAGACAATCCTAGACGTCCTGCCAAAAACGTGCTAGCTTTCATCGTCGATGGAAATGCAGCGGATCCGGAACGAACTACCGCCATTTTGAATACGGCGAGACAACGCGGTATAAACACTGTCGGTATCGGCGTCGGTCCCGATGAGAATTTTGATGACCCGAACAAATGGGGACGGTCAGTGGACAGATTCGCTCGCGTTGCTTCGTTTTCGAATCTTGTGAATTATGACATCTTATTGACGAGCTTTTGCAAAGGCAAGATTTATCAATATTGTATTATTCCATAAAAATGGAAAATTACTTCTGAAATTCTTCATTGAGTGGCGTAAATACGTTTTTGACGCTCAAACACCTTGAGAACCCGGGAGAGGGATAGCCCAGTTGGCAGTGCGCCGGCTGCGAACCAGAAGGCAGGGGTGGGGGTTCGAATCCCGAGCAATACCAACTGAGTTTTTCGTTGTATTCTTAGCCGAGGTACAATATCCAAATTGCTAAAATACAATGGAGAAGGTAAATTCGTTAGGTTTCGCTGGTGTCTGTTATAGGCTGCCTTCCCCAATCACTTTTTGTAAACCGTCATTTAACAACAAGCGGCTTAAAGATGCCGGATACACGTGTATCACACTTTATTTTGCCTTAGATGCCGGTCACGTTCGGGGGAAGCAGTGTCTGTGTTCGCCCCACCTATCACCGGCACTCATATTGCCTACCTGGGAAAGGGTGATTTGGTTGTGTTGACTACATAGTTGGACTCCAGACATCTAGAATAAACCAATACAAGAAATGACATATCAAACATCCCATATCGCACACATGATTACAACTGCTGACGCCAATTTCATCAATAAGACATTCATTCACAAGTGTCGATACGTCATCATGCAATCAGCATTCAAATTTGTCGTATTACATTTCGTATAATAATTAATTTTACAGTCAATATAACTGTATTTAGTGTAAATATCTACCTACGTACTAGACTACATTAAGTAAAGACAGTGCTGGCACTGTAGAAGCGCCACACAGTATTTTATTACCAAATAATATCTCCAGGCGTAAATATGACGTCATATTATTGTCATATTCGGTGACAATAGCTTTAAGAAAAGCTATCATGCGATCCAGATTCGGGGCTCTATAAAACTTGTGTACTCCTTTTATTTGGACGTGATGTCTAAGAGATCCATCGTCTCTGAATCTCTTCGAATTTTTTAACATCATAGGAACAATGACATTTTTTGCTGCAGGTGCCCCGGTCGGAATCGTCTATCCCACCACCGCTACAACCACAGTCTCAACACCCACTCCAACAATGCCCGTCACCACCTTAGCTCGTAAAGGTAATATTTTCATTATATAGACAAAAGCTTCGATTGAATTATATTTATAGAAATAATAGGATATTGGGCAGATTGGTGACGTTGGTTCATCAACTCAACGGCTTCCGAATGCTATCAAACTATCCTCAATGTCTCACGCACAGCCGAGTGATAATCACGCAAAACTAAGTTTTACGTAGTCAGAGTACGAAATAGTGACGAAGTGCCTGCAAAAAAGGCGAAGCAGCCACGTCAAGAAATACGCTCTGCATAACTTCTCTGCGCAGATTTTCCAAATCGCCCATGAGCCGACGGATTTTAAGCGGACTATGACCGAAAAACTCCACAAATATACTATACTAGCTAAAAACAACCTCGCTTCATTTTTCCTAACTGAAGGTCCACGATTTTGCTACTAAGCTACTACCCCATAGTATTTTAAAACGTTTCTATAATAAACCGTTTAAATATTGCAGTACACAATATTTTCCAATATTACCTCTCGTAGAGTGCAACTTGGTGATGTGCCTCGACGGCTCTGAACACGTCACGGATCGTCGCTGGACGCTGCAGTTGATCGCGGCCCGGGAAGTTGTTCAACGACTCGCCATCGATAATGCCACCGGGGCCTCTGTTGGCGTCATGGTCTACTCTGATAATGTGACCTCAGAAATCACTCTTCATCCTCGCAAATCGTCGCAAGTGCGTGCATTAACTCGCTGCAGTGTGATATGAAGTCTGTCAAAAGTTTTATGTTATTTTTACTGGCCACAGTTTTAATTAATCTTTGGTATTTTGTGAGATCTCCATAATTGCCTAAAGGGCATCGCATACGACTATTATTTATCCACTTTCTCACTTTCTGTGAGACTTTCACTGTTTCTACCCATTTTAAGGTGAATTACTTATTAAATAACTCAACATATGTGAATATTGAGATTTGTGGTCATTCACTACGAAAATGTAACAGTTCACTCCGTGTACTCGAGAAGATTTATTGCTGTTACTCAATTTCTATTAAACGAGGCATTACACGCAGGTCATATATTAATGTTCATGAGTGTATATCTATTTCTAAAGTAACCTAGCAATTACATTAAATTACGAGTATTTATTGAAATATTTTAGTTCTATAGCACAAAAAACATTCTAAGTTACTCTGTCGATATTTCGACAATTGTAACTCTTATTATCATATCAACCAATGCTCATCGATATAAAACTTAGATTCATGTTTTGATAGTATCCTAATTACGTCCAATTACGGTTACAGAGGCTGCTTTACGACATAGAAAAATTGAAAAAGGCACCGGGGTTGACGAACACCCACATCTGTCTTGATCGCGCTGTGACCGATGAAGCTTACTTCGGCCAACCTCTGGCGACCGCAGATCGGAACGTTCTTGCGTTCTTTGCAGACGGCGATGTCTCTGATTCCAGCGCGACCTCGTGGATTCTCGAGCACGCCAAACGCTACAAAATTCGTACGGTCGCCGTCGTTATAGGACGAAAAAACCGCTTCGATAAAGTCGACGAATGGAGAAAATCAGTTGACCGCTTTGTAAACGTGGATTCGTTTCTGACTTTGGCATCAGCATATGATCTTCTAGGAAGTTTTTGTTTGGGTAGTATACTACTTGTATATATATTATTGTGACAGCGGGGTATGCCTTTGCGATTTTGACATATTTGAATATTGCAAGATAAAATAACACTTTTTTGAACAACTAAGTAAAAGAATGGATATAAATGTAAATATATATACATAAACAATCCGAATCGAATGAGGAAATATTCAATTTTTAATATGTTTGAAGACTCGCTATGACATGGGATTTTTTATTGCAGACGACTGGAATTACCCTAAATCCACCACTCCCCTAAGAAGCCCGAGTGCCAGCAACGAGTACACCATGACACGAGATCCCAGCGGCACCACCGGCGATCCTACATTATCGCGAAGCCCCACTCCTATGCTTCCCAGAAATCCCGTAACTAAACGTGAGGCCTTCAGATGAAATTTTTTCATCCTAAATTTGTCAACAAACTACTTCAAAGTTAAAGGTCTGTTATGGTATACTCGAGCCGGGATTCTTTCATACACGTATTCCTTGTGATTACTCGGAAAACCAGACTTTCAGTCCGATAGTGTAGTTACTCGGCTTACTGCTTTCTATACGGGCGGCCCGTGTTCAGTACCGATGGAAAAACTATTTTATTGAATACCATATTCAACAAAATTTAGAAATATCAATTTTTTGGCAAGCATACTTGTACTTCTTATTCTTTCTGTACTCAGAGGGCGATTTTATAGACATTCGATTAGAACGCGAGTTACCCGATGAAGAACTACACAAAATGTTCATTCGTCAAGATGTTATGTTCTGATTGCAGAAATAAAAACATTTAAATGGATCATAGTTCGTCGCTTCGTTAGACAAAGGTTTTTCATACTAAATAGAATTTCATGTCCCAGTGGACATTGCGAAACAGTGAAACAAAATATAATGGAGGAATATTTTTATTAGTCCAGCAGTGAAACACATGTAAAATCGGTTTTATTGCAATATTTTTTGTCGTTTCAGTTTGTAACCTAGTTTTATGCCTGGATGGGTCAGAGCACATTACTGACGCTATGTGGGCGGCACAGATCCTGGCTGTCAAGAGGATTATTCGAGGACTTGAGGTAGACAAAACGCGCGGATCGGCTATAGGGTTGATCGCCTTTGCCGATATCATCACATCGGAGGCTTCACTCTTTCCATTCAAAAGCGCTGAGGTAAGGTTGTCTAGAGATAGGCTTTTAATTACGTAGTCGTTTCGACAAGTTTTAATATCACTGTGATCAGCGATATCAAACCGATGTCCTGCGTTGCTCAGGAACGTAACTGGCAAGCGATGAAAATCCACGTTATACGTTCAATCACTGTAAAATGTTACCGATACACCCATCATCCTATCTCCCATCGAGCAAACGAAAGATTTCATTTTCTTTCGTTTTTCATTGAGAGCGTCTAAAATTCAATATCAGATTGAGCTTGGTTGCACCTGACAAAAAAGAAAAGGCGAGGTCTTGGTGCTACATTATAATTAAATGTCAGTCGCACGTACAACATTGCCCTGTTATATCCTTAACATATTTTTTATAATAATCCATTCCACGACATATCTTTCTCAATATTCAAACATGAAAATCTTGCTCATTTCCTATTGTGGATGGCACAGGAAAAATCTTTGGTTTGTGCCGGTTCGAACTCGCAACCTCTCACATAAAAAGGCAACGCTTCGAACCACTGCTCCACTGGCGCTAACTAGCATTATCGCAATTGCGATTATAATGATCTTAGTTAGTCTATTACGTCTTACTTCCACTAATCGTTTTATGAAATATTCTAACACGGTTTACCAACACCCCCATTTCAGGTGTTGACAGCAATACTGGACAATTTCCGCAGACGACTAGGTGTTACCAATATCCATACGTGCTTGAATATAGCAATTAACGACAAATCCTATTTCGGTTATAATCATAGACCGAATGCTCAAAACGTCCTCGTGTTCTTCGCCGATGGAAATTCATTTAATCCGGCCAAAACTGCGGAGAGCCTAGCTCTGGCGAAGGCGAGATCCATCCGCACGTTTGCGGTTGCTGTGGGACGTAAAGAAAATTTCAACGATGTTTACGAATGGCGCGGCAAGGTGGACCAATACGAAAGGGTCGCTTCATGGTCGAAACTTGCGATTTCATACGATCTCTTCGACTCATTCTGTGAAAGTACGTTTATCACTTCCTTCCATTTCGCTACCTTATACCTCGTTATTTTTTCT
>WURV02218741.1:0-10571 GCA_011762755.2 Epimenia babai
AGGCTGGTAATGTGGAGAATGTTGTCACCGGTCTGTTATAAATACTGAGAGGCTGGTAATGTGGAGAATGTTGTCACCGGTCTGTTATAAATACTGAGAGGCTGGTAATGTGGAGAATGTTGTCACTGGTCTGTTATAAATACTGAGAGTCTGGTAATGTGGAGAATGTCATTGCCAGTCTGATCAATAATAGCCAATCAGGACAGGCTTTTTACTAGTAATTGGAATGTTGATGATCAATAACTCTTGAACAAACAAATGAACCTGTCGCTATTTACGATAGTGTTATTTTTAATCTGGATACCAAGATGACTGACGCTACATAAATAGTGTGAATCGGGTTATATACATACCGAGATACTCCAGTTTGATCCTATTATGTACATATACACAGATGTACGTATGCACATATGTATGTTTGTCTGTATGTACACATATATGAATGTATTTATGTATATTCAAGATAAGATTAACCTGCTATCTGGGCCAGGATAGGGCCTTTAAAAAACTGGCCTAAGTATGGTGTTGTAAACACAGTGAACAGATTAGCTTGATCTATTATGGCAGGAAGAGAATGGTCAGACAGTTAACCATCATCTGTACAAGCCAATGGTTGCAAACTCCTGTAGAGAGTTGACCTATCGGAAGGAAAAAGGAACAAGGGTGTAAGTATAATAGTGTTTAGATTACGCCTGTATAATTTGTATATATAACAAACAGTTATTGAGAATTTTTTTAAGTACAATATAAAATTGACATAAATTACCTCCCTTTGCCTAGACTTCGATACCCAGAATGACTATGACACAAAACAGAGACATGTTTTGCAAAAACCATAAAGCTCCGCGATCAATGCCTGCTTAAAAAATGCTAATATTGTACGACGGATAAACGGACGATGGATAAACAGATGATGGATAAATGGACGATGGATAAATGGATGATGGATAAATGAACGATGGATAAATGGACGACGGATAAATGGATGATGGATAAATGAACGACGGATAAATGGATGATGGATAAATGGACGACGGATAAATGGATGATGGATAAATGAACGATGGATAAATGGATGATGGATAAATGGACGACGGATAAATGGATGATGGATAAATGGACGACGGATAAATGGATGATGGATAAATGAACGATGGATAAATGGACGACGGATAAATGGATGATGGATAAATGAACGATGAATAAACGGATGATGGATGAATAATGGATAAATGGATGATGGATGAACGGATGACAGATAAACATATCACTGACAAACAGACGATGGATAAACAGACAATGGACACCTTGCATGAAAAATAATTCACAGGTGAGCTAAAAATATAATACTTCAATACCGAATTGCTTGACTGGGCTAGATACAAACAGCAGAAATCTGTGCCCGGTTGAGCCAAATGGAGGACGTACATTTATACAGGATTGAGCTTCTACATTAGAACTGAACCAAGGAAATAGACATCCTACGTAACAGGATATCAGCGATGTAGCAGTGATATAGCAGCAACGTAAGTAACATGTCAGAACTGTGTTGTCATCAGCCATAGGACATACGAGACAGGTAGTTCAGCTTGCATCCAGAAGACCCTGGTTCGATTCCTGATCTAGCCAGTATACTGCCTGTGGTGTTTTTTCAGGCAAAAATCTGCCCATGGGGGTGTGGGTAGCCCTTGCAGTGTGGTTGTGTGAGGGCTTCTTCCTTCTGATTCTCTCTCTCTCCTTTCGAGATTGTCTTTACGAAGCCTACCTCTCCGTTGTCTTGTTATTTGCTGTAAATATCCTTCAAAAATCAAAGACTTAGAGGAATAAGCAACCTATCTCGGCTATCTGCAGGTATCTGAAACCAGTGGCGTAAATGGACAAAGGTCAAGTGTCTTCTCAGACTCACTGAGTTTTTCATGGCAGTTGTCTGCCCCTGGCAGTTATTTCCCCTTGCCTTAATAAATGAGGTTAAACCATTTGTCGCGTTAATCACGTCGGTTGGGATATCGTGTAAAACGAAAAGTGAAAGTATCATCTTATTGACTAACTTATAGTGGATTTACATTATTCGATTTTTCGGCTCTCACTCCCACTCCCGCTCCCACTGCCATCTTTTATGAAAAACGGATCCGTTTTAAAATTCGGACGAGTTCTAAATTTGTTGGGAGCGAGAGCGTCAACCAATAAACGAACAGTGTCCTTCACATGATATTGGCCCTAGCAACACATTTTGTGTAGAAGATGGTGCCGCGTTTAGATTTGTATCAGAGTGTTTACAGGAACTGTCATTGTCACTAAGGTAATCCGCCATTTTGAAAAAAAAGTAGTATCATGTGACTTTCGGACCGGTGAGCGATCAGAAACGTCAGACGGACAATGTAAATAACCTTCCGATTTATCGGAGGTGGGAGCGGGAGCAGAAAATATCGGATAATGTAAATCCACTATAAGACTAACAAGCTCTTATACACAAGCATATACTTTATGAGGGTAGAGAGTAAGGGTGGTGACACGTGTGATAAATACTGGAAAAAAAAACTCCGTAAATATCTTGGCTGATTCATGAAAAACGAACTCTCAACCACGTTTGATGAGCATCTCGTTTCTCATGTTTCTGGTGAAAGGTCGCAATAAACCGTCATGGTTATATGCAGATATACATACAAAAACAACTCAATCGATGAGTTATGAGAATATGCCCCCAACTACTCCAATATTGGCTGCAAACATCCCCAGGTGTATTTAAAGGTGAATTTGATAGTGTAAATACACCATAAGTAATTAAAATCAATCTTAAACAAAAAATACTTTTGGTAAATACGACAAAGTCATACGCTGCGTGTATAAATGAGTCGAGCGCAACGAGCTATAATGACCGATGTCAGCTTTTTGCACTAAGTAGCCCAGAAATAAATTGACACGATCAGGTCGTCAATGCAGTTATAAAAATTACGGAAGACGCGCAGATCGTGGAAATATGACCCAAATAAAATAATCTGGTCATAGTTCCGATGGTGTTGAACTGAATTCACTTCCTAGTTACGGATATATGTCAACGATAAAGGGTTTCGATGTCAAACATTATCTGTGTGTGGCAGCGATGACATAGGAAGATAATTTATAATAATTTAAGATAATTTCACGAGAACATAATCTGAATTTAAACAGTATATGCGATTTTGAAATGAGTTTGGTGATGTTTGAGGTGTTACATCCGTAGGATATTTTTATAATAAACCACTCCGCGACAAATCTTTCTCAATATTCAAACACGAAAATCTTGCTCATTTGCTATTGTCGGAGGGGCAGGAAAAAATTCCTGGTTTGTGCTGGTTCGAACTCGCAACCTCTCGCATGAAAGGCGACGTTTCAAACCACTGGAGCCAACTATGAACAGATTATCGTAGTTTGTGAGTAACACTTTGTCGTACCATTGCGGCGAAAACCGCACACAGTTGACCTTTCTTCATCCGTGCAACTAGTTCCAAATGCCAGAGACTTCTGATACACCCCGATGAGTCTGCGATAAAAGCTGAGGGTTGAGCAATATTAGATGATGAGCGAACAAAAAAGAAGGTGCCGAGAAAGACACTGCTATCATCATCTCAACGCCACACCAAGACATACGGCGCTTGAAACGCAGCGAAAAGTTGCAAATTTGAACCCATACAAAACGAGGAATTTTCCGGTGCCTTAGAAATGAGCGCAATCTTAGTGCTTGAAAATTTATTTTGTCCTGAAGTGAGTTGAAATGAAATGAAATCCATTTGTTTAAAGTGTACTTATTAGCAGAGCTGTCAAACACACTTTACATGAAACAATAGCCTAATGGTCTAAGATTATAATGTAATTACCTAAATTATATAAAATTAACACCTAACAGAATACAGGTAATACAGATTAATGTTAGATACAATTATGTACATTTACAGTGAACATGAAATGGATAACTATGTTGGATAATACAGGGTTACTGTAAAACTTATCAATGGTAAGAAAAGGAACTATTGCGAGTGTGACTGATGTTTACTACTATTAATAAAGTTACGCTAAAACTGCGTTGTTTCCTTTCTTAACCATTAGCACTCTGTTGTCATGGAATTGTATTGCAAAAGTAATGCAATGCATACTTGTCAGGGTGGTAAGGGTTAAAGAGCATCTTGTGAGAACCTGAGAGAGGTGGTTACTAAAGCTTTTCAGCTGTGTGTATTAATTATAGGGAATTTCACAAGTTGTCTTTTATAATTGGTATGCATTATAGAGAATGTATTTATAGAGACTTAGGACTTTTTGTTTGTCTATTTTGGCATAATTGCTATGTGATTGTTATATATTTCAAAATAGATGATTGTAGGTTGTATTATTATTGATTCACTATTGTGTCTGTATTAATTATTTAGTATTTTTACGATTTTATCATGAAATAAACGGCGCTTGCAACATTCAATGATCAAGCACCATATAGATACGGTTACAGTTATATAAACTTGATCTAACGATTGTTTCAGTTTTGATTGGTATATTTTGATCCTGGACCAGCTGCCACCGCGTTTATTTCACCAAACATTCATCAAGAATAATTGCTTAGTTATGAAGGAATCACCAAAGCATGTCATTTCTCAGTACAGCCGAAAAAGGAAATAAAAACCGATATCTTACAACTCTGACCATTATTTCAAGCTCACTGTAAATGTACATAGTTGTATCTAAGATTGATCGTATTACCTGTCTACTGTTAGGTGTTAATTTATATAATTTAACCCTTTGGACACTGATGGCTGTGTTCATATCTTTATATAAATAACATTCTCTGACTACAGTGTGGAGAGGGTTAAGTAATTACATTATAGTCTTAGACCATTAGGTTATTGCTACATGTAAAGTGTGTTTGACAGCTAAGCTAATAATAATAAGTATACTTTAATCAAATCAATTTCATTCCATTTCATAAAGCTGAGCCGTCACCATTAAAACTGTTAATAATAGTAATAATAATAATAGGGGTTATTAGAGTGCTTCTTAAATATAGTGGTAGTATATTCACAGACGCACTTCACATGTATTGATACGTTATATGTGCTATTAAAATTATAAAAATATATATTTATAATAAAAAAACTATGAGTTGTTATAGCATTTTTTCTGTTAATGGTGATAAATTCACCAGCTTGCTTATATAAATCATAATCCATTCTTCCTTCGAGCCGTTAGCATTTCAGAGGTGCGAAATATCGAGGCCGATCAAAATGATCTGCCGAATCTATGGTCGTACGATGACTGGTTCGTCATGACGACGGCCGATCGCGCTCGCCCGTCTGCTACGCTCGATCACTCGGCTGTTCTACTCAAAAATGCATCTAATCTAAATGAGTTATTCAGCCCCGCAGCCCCGAGTTATCGCCGGACAGTACCGGCCCGTTTTTGCCGCAACAGCAAATCTAGAAGTAGCTACGGGAACACGCCGTTTGATGGGACACGCGAGGTTTAACTACGTCGATCGAGGGACTACGAGCGATTTTATATAGCTTTTGTTGGCGACGACGTGCACATTTTTGGAATAGAAATCCCTATCGCGTACAAAGATCTAAATCGATTCGCTGTCAACAACAGCCGCTCACGGCGCAGGGGTGTTTTGTCACCGATGGAATTACTTATTCGATTCTTCGCTCGCTGCCCGATTGAAGTCGACTCAAAATGAGACTTGAACAATTTTTTCTTGCGCCAGCGTTATTTTCGCTCTCGCCCGAGTGTGAGCGTCAAAAAAAATTCCGACTAAATACATGCATAATAAAACGATCGAACGGGATGGGGTAAGGGCGGGTGAACGTTCACCCAATCGTCTGTCCATTGAATTAAAGCAAAAGAAGCATGGAAAAATGAATAAAGAAAAAATGAGATGGTGAAATGTGAGGCATAAAATGAGCAAGAATACTGAGTCTATCTGCCAACAATGATATGTAACCGGCAATTGAAACTTAAATAGATTAACTAATCAAGCAACGCTATTCTTACCTGAAATGCACGGATAATCGAGAAATAAATAGATCGCTATGTGTAATATTCATTCCTTCCATAGATAGATCATTAGGTAATGGGCTATTCATTTCATAGATAGATAGCTAGGTAATTAGCTATTCTTTTCACAGATAGATAGCTAGGTAATTAGCTATTCCTTTCATAGATAGATGGCTAGGTGATTAGCTATTCCTTTCATAGATAGATAGCTAGGTAATTAGCTATTCCTTTCATAGATAGATGGCTAGGTGATTAGCTATTCCTATCATAGATAGATAGCTAGGTAATTAGCTATTCCTCTCATAGATAGATGGCTAGGTGATTAGCTATTCCTTTCATAGATAGATGGCTAGGTGATTAGCTATTCCTTTCATAGATAGAGGGCAAGGTGATTAGCTATTCCTTTCATAGATAGATGGCAAGGTAATTAGCTATTCCTTTCATAGATATATAGCTAGGTGATAAGCTATTCCTTTCATAGATATATCATTAGCTAATTAGCTATTTCTTTCATAGATAGATAGCTAGGTAATTAGCTATTCATGTCACAACATTTTTGCAAAAATAATGATTCATAATGAGGTGAGGGTGACGCACAAACCCAAGCGTACTTCCTATTCATGTTTTAATACATCCCGAGTGCGCGGTTCAGGTGTTGGGTGACGTTTTTACTCCTCCGAGAAATGGTCGACATGCTTAAGCGAATCCGGATAATGATGGATCTTAATCAGAACAGCGTCGTCTTCGTTGCCGAGTGACAACAAACAAAAAATCCAATCGGTGACGCATCAGCGAGAATATTTTCCGCGGCGTACATTCTTTCTGCACGTGCCACCCATTGTATTTCGTCTCTAATTGAAAGAAGTTCATTACGTTCGGCATCCCGTAAGATTTACGTAATACTCAATACAAGCAATTCCATTAGGCATCAAAGGACTCATTGGGTCGGAATCGCTCGGTTTCTTTGTTTCGTTGACGGCGGAATAACCGATTCGAATTTGATGTTTTTTTCACGCAAACATAATCGTGGCCTGTATACCAACGCTTTTATACGGCACCACGAGAATCGGCCATTTTGTAATGTGACATCCTTACGGATAAAACATTTTACACGCGTGTACGTAATAAAGTTATTCACAAATGGAAGGATATGAGATTGATAAATTAAAGAATATTGCGAATGACAAATTAAAGGATATTATTGTCAAGACGTGACTGCTAAAGCCCGAGGCAAATACATATGAAGCTTGATACAGCGGTCGCCCTACCGATATGTTACAGAACAAGAAAATTATGACAGTTTAGAAGAGCGAGTGCATTGTTATTGTGATCTGTTAGGATATAACCTGTTACGGTGAGATTTTTTGTTTATTCAGCAATAATGCAATCTAATACAATTTAAAATACTACAAAATAATCTGCTATGATTTAATGTGCTCGATGTAATCTGCTACAACATCATCTGCTATGAAATAATCTGCTATGATTTAATGTGCTCAACGTAATCTGCTACAACATCATCCGCTATGAAATAATCTGCTATGATTTAATGTGCTCAACGTAATCTGCTACAATATCATCTGCTATGAAATAATCTGCTATGATTTAATGTGCTCAACGAAATCTGCTACAATATCATCTGCTATGAAATAATCGGCTACAATATGATTTGCTATGATAGAATCTGCTACGATGCAATCGGCTACAACAAAATCTGCTATGGTGTACTCTGCCAGTTTCTCTATGAGAATGACATGAATATCATTGAGCAATTTTGGTCTATATTTATTTTTACGTATTTTCATTAGAGGTATGTATGTATGTATGTAACGATAGGCCGATTCTCCGCAAAGGAGAATCGTTGTATGAGCCAGGTTTGGCCCTTTACAAGACTGGCCTAGGGTTTCATTAGAGGTAGATCATATATTTCTGAGCACTTTTTAAAAATCATGTTCGTCTGAGAAAAAAATTCGTAACATATATACATATATGTATACATATATACATGAATATACATATATATATATATGGAGATATATATACACTCAATATGCCTTAAATAATTCCGTCAATCAACATTTGGGCTTTCGGTAAATGCCGAAACCAGACGGCCAAGCAATGATCCTTCGTGAAATTTTATTGGTTTATAGTGCCCTTTGAACACATGGCTATCAAAGACACTTTTTATACACACACACACACACACACACACGTTCATACACACATGTTTATACACACACACGTTTATACACACACACACGTTTATAAACACACACGCGTCTATACACACACACGTTTATATACACACACACACACACGTTCATACACACACATGTTTATACACACACACACACATTTATACACACACACACGTTTATACACAAACACGTTTATACACACACACACGCGCGTTTATGTAATAATCGTCATACCTTCGATGATCTCTCCATTGGGGAAGACTACGATGACCTTATTAGTCTTGTTCGACATGAATATCTTGGGTCGGGATGGCTTCCCGCTCTCGGGTACGACTGGGTCCATGGTCACTGGAACTGTCTCGCTTGTGACCAATCGCATCGAGACGCCGGCGATAACGCCAAGACACGCACGGGCCGTTTTAAAATCTCCGTCTGTATCTCGAACGTCGTCGAAATCACAGAGAAACACGCGAATCGTTATAAAATCTACGTCTGCGTCTGCTTCTTTAAATTTATCGATATTGCCAACGAGCACAGGGCGTGATCAAAACTCCATCCGTTTCTCCAACTTTTCACGCGACTCGACGGTTAAGATTCGAGATAACGATACGAACGAGTATCTTAAGAATACAAGAATAGCGCACTGCGTGTAGATTAAACGCAATTGTTAACTGCACTTTATCGAAAAACCATGTGATAATTTCATTTCCTGTCTGTCTAACTATGCCATATTATATGTCGTCGGCTGTAGTCAAAATGATAAATCCTCGATAATCAGTTACAAGGAGCCTACATTCACTATATGTAAACATTATACCTCAATAAAAGTTATCTGTCAGTTTAATAAGTTTGATGCCGTCGTGTGTCCGTCCGTCCGTTCGCCTGAAGATTGCCGTATCGGTATTAATTCAGACCTTTATTTGTAAGTAGAGTGTAATATGAACAGCTTGTCGTTGACAATAATACTCGACGAGATTAGTGTAACAGCCGTATAACGCGTGTAAATTATAACGCTGGCAGAAGCCATAATATTGATGGTATCGTAAGACTAGTCGGGGGTGCGTAATCGCGTGCTGCGTATTCCGTAATAGGAAAGATTAAGTTTGTATTGTATCGGTCGGCCAACCCTCTTCGGTTACTCAATGACCTTGACACCGTTTATATTGATTGTTATGTTCGTGAGCAGAATGTTGTTGTGGATTGATGAGGTTGATTTCTAGATGGTAGATGGAGATGGACATTGACGCATCAATGTAGCCATATATCACCATTGCCAGTAAAAATTACTGCCCCTGGACAGACCCTACTGCCGGGACAAGCAGGAGTTAAAAAGTCTGCGTAAGGGTTCAAAATACGTCGTAGTAATGCAGTACCTTAACGATAATTGTTAAATATCAGAGTTATAAGCCATTAGTGTTATACTAATTTATGTACAGAATGAATACCTACTGTATGCTTATTAATGGTCTATGCTGATATGTGTATGTATTCATTAGACAGCTCATATCATAAATGAGCCCGTGTTTAAATGAGGCCGTGTTGAAATGAGGCCGTGTTGAAATGAGGCCGTGTTGAAATGAGCCTCTATGAAATGAGCCAGTGGTGAAATCAGCTAAAGTTGAAGAGTCGGTGTTCAACTGTATCTAGGTATGTCTAATGGATTATTGTTTAGTTGAACCGCTGTTTAAATTGGCTAATTAGCTAATATGGATTTCTACCAGAGGTAAGAAGCCAGTGGTCAAATAAGCCAGTGTTGAAATAGGCAGTGCTGAAATAAGCTAGAGTAAAATTGAGTTAAGGCTAAAATGAGCCAGAGCTAAAATGAGCCTCTATTCAATTACGACATTTTGACATGTTAGTGTTAAAAAGAATGAGCATAAAAACCAGTAAGCGAGTTTCTATATGAAAGATCGTTTTAATGAGCCAATGTTAAAACGAGCCAAAGTTAAAACGAGCAAGTGTTCAAATGAGCGTGTGCTCGAATGAGTCATTGTCAAAAGAAGTCACCGTGAAAATGAGCCTGTGTTAAACTAATCACTGCTAAAATAAACACTTATACACTGAGAGAAGAATCAAATTGTCCAAAGAAAAAAGACTAGTAAAAAGACCGGCAAAAATCACCGAAAATGAATGACCAAAGAAAAGATTCTGCAATCAATAAAATACAAGAAAAAATATGAGTAAACAAAACTAAGATATATACGGATATTTTTACCCGTACAAGTTAACTAGAAAAACTAAAAGCTTACAAATTGCAGAAAAAAGTTTTCTTTGATTACATTCCTAAATGGAAAAAAACACTGAAAATTATTCTACAAGAGAAATATCTGAATATTGACTCTCTCTCAAAATGCTAAT
>WURV02218763.1:0-10570 GCA_011762755.2 Epimenia babai
GTTTACGGGTATGGATCTTATACAAAAAAGATACCAAATGCCAACTATGTCAAGAATCCCGAATCTGGTAAGATGCATCCGGGAGTCGGGCATTTCGAAGAAGATGGAGGTGGTCCGCGAAACTGCTTTGGGAAGGCCTTCAAGAAAGCTAATTTGGTATGGTGCCTATCAGGATTATAGTGCATCTAACATGTATCAGTAAAGTACTTGTAGTTTTTATGTTGTCTTTGATAATAGAAGATTGAAATAGTCATAGAGTACGGACCATATACACTTACAGCAATGCGTATCGGTAGACAGGGAAGTGATTTTTATGCTGCGCCAGCTTTAAGAGAAAATACTATACTTGATGACCGATGAACAGAGAAGTGAAGGCAGATAAAATTTTACAGGATAGATGGTTAGAACTGATCGGTACATGGTGTAACAACTATAATACCTGTAGGGTTTTTTGAACAAAGAAATTAAATGAATTGAAATTTTATTGATTTATAGTGCCCTTTTAACACATGGCTATCGAAGAGACTTTACAAATTTATAGTTATTATGATTAACTAGAAATACAAGGGATACGGTTCAAAATTGAACTCGGGAAAACCATGAATAAATCAAAAGTAAAATAGGCATATACAGTAAGATCACATATAGGGAAAACATAACTAAAAAGTATTACAGGACAGATCGCATATTTGCAGTGTCAGACATATAAAAACACTGTAAAACAATGTTAAATATGACACGAAAAACTCAAAAAAAACACAAAATGAGTCCTTAAAGCATACTGTATGCATAGTGCAGTATGAATCAGTATCTGGATAGTACTCGCAGTGTGGGTAGATAAAGGCTTCTGCCCCCTCAAATTGGTTTGTTTAGCGTGTTATTCATATCATCTCTATCGTCTCCACAGGACAGATGCTGAACAATTTAAAAAAAATTCCCCTATTATGAATGATAAATCGAAGTGGCTAATAATTGGATGAAACATTAGGAAAAAGAAATCTTCTGAGATTTTACGATCTTTGATAATAAAAAGAAAATATTGAAATAGTTCGCAGATTGCATACCCTGTTAAGCAGTTAACTAATATTATTTTATAGGAATGGTTGAAAATCTGTCGCCTAGACTCAGATGGAGATGGGAAAATGAATGGAGAAGAGTTGGGTGATCCAACATGCAAATGGACAGAAGGGTCAGTCATCAAGTTGACCATCGAGAACATTACGCATCCAGGTAAGTAACTAATAGATCAACAAGAGGATATGAACAATTTTTTAGAAAAAAATCAAGCAAAAGCGCAATCAGTAGCAGGAGTTAGCTCACTTTTGTTGCATGACACAACGTCTGACAAATGTAAATTAAACTATGCTAGCGACATTTTCTGCCAGAGTGTAAAGGTGGCAAACGGTTTGCTAAAATTTATTTATGAAAATTTAAAAGTCGGATAAATACATGGATGAAGATGGAAAGTTTCTGATAAGAACAGCTTCGCTGGATCATCCTGTCTGTTCAAGTAACCAATTTTTCACAAAATTTATTAATAGAGTGGCATGAAATTTTTTATGAAATAGCCTATTAAGGGGGCCGATAATCAAATGATAAGATCCAGATAAGACCCGAATGCAATAAATTTTGATTGATTTGCTCAGTTGCCTCGTCAGATGTCCACACTTTCTTTGAGTACATTTCTTAATTGTAACTAAAGACAAACATTTCCACGAATTATAATAATAGCATAGATATAAAGAAGTCAGCTGATCTATTCATTAATAAAAGCTGCCATGTTTATATAAAAGTTAATAAATTTTCAATCAAATAAACTGTGTCAATACCAAAATGTACCCCATCGTCTGAACCAAATCAGAATTTGCTTGAAATATTTGCTTGAGGAAGCTTTATTTTCTACAGAATCTATATCCATATCAAACTTCAGCCACCCCCAGCGATGGATCCATCATTAAATGAGAACCAATTATTTTTCAGGTGTATGTACGCCAGTAACCTCTGAAATATGCAAGCATTTCAACGCAGAAAACTCCGACTGTAAAGCTCCTAATATCACCAAAAGCAGCATGACAACAACCACCGTGATGACAGCTACGTCTGACGCCAGCTTCACTCTCATGAACGCGTTATTTATGACAGCGTCGCTCGTGCTAGCGATAATGTCATAAGCAGAAAAACACCCAGCCGACATATTATATATAACATATATAGCTTAGAACCAAAAATATGACACAATATAGATTTGCAAATGAAAAACCATGACATGCACATTTCTTTGATAATATCTTAAGTGCTATCATCTCTTACGTCGAAGTATAAATTCTATACTATAGCCCGAGATTGGACCAGTTTGATATTGCACCCAAATATAAATTTTATAGCATCTTAGATAATTTCTTCAATATTATCATCCATTATTACATCATCTATACAATAGGCCGAAATTGGACCTCAATGACATCGCACCCACATCTACAGATTTTATAGCAAATTTTTAAAATAATTTCTTCAATATTATCACCCCTTTACTCTATCATCTATAATTTCTTCGACATTATCGTCCTTTACTCTATCATCTATAATTTCTTCAATATTATCACCCCTTACTCTATCATCTATACTATAGCCAGAGATTGCAGCTAATCAAAGAATGAGTTTTCCCCAAACCTGTGTTCGTTTTTTCTTGTCACTAGTATTTGTTTACCTAGCGTATGCATAACTGTAGGCTGGGATCAGCGCATTTGGGGGCCATTGTTGGCCCATAACTTGCTAGCCTGTAGCTAACATGACAAATCGATTAGCTTCAGTAATACATAACCAGAAAACACCGCAGTAAAAACCAGCGAATCTGGGCAGAGGGTTGACCTTCGTCCCTTCACGTCGCTGGTTCCAATGGCCTACAGAATGACTGCATATATCATTCATTCTGTTAAATTGTTGATGATTTTACATTGATATGATGAAAGGGCGGTGAGCTAGTTGACATATAGAGCATGCCTACACATTAATTTCGGTGACCGAGCCTTTGCAGTCGCTTCACCCATACTTTTTAATTCTCTTCCGTCACACATTAAACAATGCACGGAACTAAATACCTTTAAATCCAAACTTAAAACATTCCTTTTTTCCACAGCCATTTGCTAAGTTGACAGGGGTAATTTTACAGTGCAATACTAAGTAATTTTCATATATTTTGTGTTTTTCCTGTTTCTCTAATCTGTGCTGTAATATTTTTAGTTATATTTTCCTTATATGTGATCTCAGTGTATATACCTTTTTTACTCATTATTTATTCATGGAATACCGAGTTCGATTTTGAACCGTATCCCCTGTGTTTCTATTTAATCATAGCAACCATAAAATTTTAAAGTGTCTTTGATATTCATGTGTTAAAAGGGCACTGTAAATCAATAAAATTTCTTATCATTTCAATAAGTTTTTATCATTTTATCTAGAAATAGACAATGTTCAGAATGGCTGGCATTACTTCGCTATTAAGAAGTAACTTAGTCGTTGTTAATAGATATATGGATGTATCTTTGACCGAATAGGAATCCGGCCTATAAAACTGCTATTACCGTGACAATGTTCGTGAATTCTCGTACATGGGAGAATATGCATAATCAATGAAACATATATCTTAATATTACGGCGCACTTATTAATAGAAAAAAGCCCTATACATTTTATTGGTTCTGACGTAAGCTTCTAGTAATTTAATATGACACAATGATGGCTAAAATTTAACTCGAAACATCCTATTGAGATCCGCTAAGAAGGTTTACGACCGCTAATTTGCGTATTTCACAATATTATAAACAGGACACAACGGGTATGTTATTTTTTGGGGTTAACGATTTCACCTATAATGTGATTCATATTGCGGCTTATATCTTGTCAGTTGTCTTGACCCAGTAAGCTTTAATCATTCTGCACGGGCCTATTATCGAGTGATAAAATTCTCCAAAATACTTCGATCTTCGCTTCTTGTTACATTTCAGGCTCCGAAACTATTTCATACCAAACTGCCGAGCCACACGTATTTCGCAAATGATTCTTTTTTCGGGCCACTGATAAAATTCTCGCCAACTCGCTCAAATATTTTGCATGGACTAAGGAACGCACTATTCCTGCCCCGATTGAATTTTTGTTCAAATTAATCGCGCTCATAAACTTTATTCAATTTATAGTGTTCAAAACGCAACTATTCACGGTTTTATAATGTCATCTCTGCCTCGCCATTCTCTGCAGAGATTGATTGCCTTTTTTAAAGAGGTTGACGTAGGTTCTTACTAGAATGTAAATCGCACTTTTTGACCTCCACGAGTTATGTGTTGCCAATACGATTGTCGCTGTGCAGTTTTGCCTAATTACAATTTCGAGTCTGGTTAAGGTTCATTTAGGCGCTATATCCATGCACATAACCGTAAATATCACAATAATTTTTTATAAAAATAGTGAAATAAAAAAGTAGTTAAAAAACTACGTTTAACCATCGACAAGGAGTCTATGGTGCAACATAAAATAAAATAGAATTTATTTGTGTCCGGAGTAGATTAGCTCTTATATATTACAGGAATAATAAAGCCCGAGTAGCCTATGTATTTAATACAATCCTTAATCTATTTATAGGCCTGAGGTATTGACGTATGTTCCGTGTACTGAAATTTCTGAGGCACGACTCTTCATGAAGCTGTGTTGACCAAGTGTGACAGTCTTTTGCACCCACTCCGATGTAATCTCCGCATTTGCGTGACTAGGCTTTTTAACTATATATATATATATATATATATATATATATATATATATATACATTGTGTCTCACCACCAGATTAGAGGCTATAATTGTATACGAAGCTTTTATGACTTGTAGCAATATCATGCATACACTCCATTGCAATTTTGTAATTACTTTCTATCTCTGTAGTCTAATCCACGAGCTAACTAACTGTTGATAAATATTTGGGTTATTAAGTGTAAAGAGCATAAACGGTTCAAGCAATGGTCCGTGACAAAAAATATTTATCACTATACTTGACTGTATCACTAGAATTATCATATAGCCTATAACAGAAACAGTAGATGGGTTAGACATTACAGAATTAGGTATCCTCGCATCAAGTCTACATAATTTTTCATACACAGATACAAGTGTGAAACGTGAAATCCGCTGACCCGTATCATCACTGAAATATCGTTTGGTTTGTTGTCAGGTAAGTTTAGATGGTCGACGTTTTAGTTATGTAAAGTTTTTTTTTGTACGCATCGCACTCACTACACACCACGGACAATATCGATATGACTCGTGTACAGAATATCTCAAATGGACCCAAGCCTAGCTGAGTACTGTGCTCTTCACAGGTGAGTCCAGGTTCTGTCTAGACTTCACAGTTACTCATTTTGGAGACGAGTTTACCTCTGCAATCGGGGATAAATGACGTGGTGAGGATCGTCGCGGAAAGTTGGCCAGTGACTGGTTTCAAACCCGCATCCGAATCCAGTGCTCCTACCGCTCGATTAACTACTTCCCTCCATGTTTATAGCTACCTAATGGAGTACATATAAAAATACATAGGTTCATTTTTGCACTGTTTCCGCATGCTAATGGAATACAAGTATAAATATATATGCAGCATGTAGAAAAAAAAACGAGTTTTATCTAGATGAGCCTCATACGATAGGTCTTTAAGGTAAATTTAGCGACAGCAATATTGTACACTCCTCGTCTGTTACATTGCAAGATTCTTTTCTAGGCGCAAAACGCTAGCTCTAGCCTTCATTGCTAGACGGCGGCCACCCCACGAAAAACTAGGTGACCAGGATAGAGAGCATATCTCTGGGCGCTGACGCGAACTGAGAATGTTGAATAAACAATAAATTTACATAACGTATAGCCTTATTACGGCACAAGCATTTCACCCATATTTTAACTTTCAGGTGGCGCAATTGCATCAATTTTTCAAATTATATAATATAATAATCTACTGCTATAAAATCTATATATTTCTTCGAACAAAATATCCCCTACTCTGAATAAAAAATCCCCGATAATATTTCTAGCTTCACAAATGCGATCAATTTGGACGTCTCATATGTAGCCTATTTTATTATTCTGTAACACCACAGTGCATTGAGAATAGTACATGAACCTCGTGGATGCAGTATGGATGTAGACGCAATCGCACGAAGTCACGCAATGTGACATACCAAAGTTTTGTCTGGCATCAAAACCGTTTAAACCGTCCACTAAGTCCCATCTTCAGCTACTAGCTAATCTCAGTGGTGTCAGAAAGAATGGGTAGAATTTGATATATAATAATTAGTTTTTATCATTTAAGAAAATAGCCTGTCATTAGTCGTGGTCGCAGGCTACACGAGTCGCAATGATACTCACTGTTTATATACAGTATACAGATTGAAACACATATATACATAACCCTATATACACACTGTATATCACAAACATATCCAGCAGAAAGACGATACCCCGTAATTATTTTCTCACTCTCAATTGATTACATTTATTAAAAAATGACGCACTGCGAACATCTACAATTTTCTGTCGATCTCATTCGAGTTATCACTGACAAACATACAGAGGTAGTTATATTGCAAAGGTCATCATTAGTTGCTGAAACTGCCTCGTGGTTATCATAAACATTGATGGTGTTGTCGGGTTTTTTCAATAGCCTTATTCATTAAGATGAATAAATCGACCATGCGCCCACTCGGTATGCGCCTTAAACTGGTGTCCCTTCACGCCAGTTGTTTCGAACCGTAAGAATTTCAATACAAGTTGAAGACGCATCTTTTGCATCGAATAATTTAATGCCCACTTCTTTATTCCTAGGCATAAATCATTTGATTTATACTCTTTTTATATCTCACTATATTGACATTCTGCGTTTATGTACTATAATGTCATGGATCTCATTTTTACTTGTTTGATTTTAGTATATATATTTTTAATACCATAGCCTGTACACCGCATTTTATCTGATGGTATAGGTGGTATATATTTTTTTCAATTACTGAAATGTCTTAATTGCACAGCTCCTGGATAACTAACTAACCTAACAACAATAACTTCATATCACCGGTCTACCAGAGATTTATCCTCTCTAGGTAAACGTGCTAACCATGGGGCTCACTTTTACATCGAGTATTAGACCTCCCTCCGTGTCATAAAAATGAAATATTCTTTCATCAAAGAATTTACAGAAGCATTCGTGAAATATATTAATTACAGTCGTGTGTAATATCGGATCTTATGGCTCTACACTCCGTTTTAACTATGCTGATATATCTTTGATTAATTGTACTAATTAACTTTTGACTTGCTGTTGGTAAAGTGTTGAAGAGTGATTGAGGAATGCTATTGTGGGCGTCAACAGTTCGCCATATATCCGCTAGTGTGATACCGAATAGAACTGCGTTGTTCTCGTTACGTGGTGTCTGATGCAGCCGGCGATAAAGCGAAACGTTTCATGTAATAAGATCGCGATCTCTTTGCGTTGATCAAACATAAACTAGACAAGAATACTCTCTGGAAAGATATACAGGTATAGTGCAGATATTTGAAATGTATTTTATTCACAGATTGTGCCTGTTAGTTTTCTCAGGATGCCATTTTCTGGAGAAACATTCTTGCCTGTCTAAGGCTATGATTGTGGCGGGTTTAAAAGGGTCTAGTGTTCATAATGATTTCTTAATATGAGTACGGACTAACGCAATGAAATCACTTAATTTCATTGTCAATCATATATCAAGGCATTACAAACAGAAAGTAAGGAGCCAATCATTCTGAAGGCCAGCCTTCTGTTTCATTATACAAATAACAATTGCTCAGCGATAGGTTATGAAATTTCAGATGTCGCAGTCCAGTAAGTCGTGTCATCGACGTCGAGCCAATCGCCTCTTCGCTGTCGCCCTGAACATGGTTGGAATTTATATATAAGCGACACACCGCGAGCGGTTATCATCTTCGTCGACTGCTTAGAGCTGACACGTCGAAGTTGCAACAAATTACATTTTCCAAAGCGTAAGTAGAAACACTTATCATATGAAGAAGTCGTGATATATATATATATATATATATATATATATATATATATATATATAGTGTCGAACAGCCATGATCGGGTGTTTATCCTGCATATTACGTAATAGCTAACAGAAATCTACTTGAGAAAACGAGATTATGAGAAGGAAAGCGGCAGAAACAGGTACTGGTGTACTACCGAACTCTCCCACAAAGGAACCAAGTCAGACGAGGGCGGTCCTGATGCCATAACCAGAACTAGATAGTAGTACTTCAAAGTAATACGCCTATGAATACAATATAATACAATACAATGATCGAAAAATAATTCTTTGTTGTTGCCAGACTGAAAACGAACAAAGATGAAGGCGCTGGTGGTGGCGTTCATTGCCGTCTGTCTGCTGGTGTCTGCTCTATGCTTAGAACCCGATGAGTCTATGCAAAAGCGTGAGTGACGATAGAACTAAAAGCTGTCGTCAACAATGTTTATAAATAAATAGGACCCTTATTTTTACGCTACTACCTAGACCCTCAAGATTTTCTTTTTAAGACTATTGCCTCAAACGCCATCACAATTACAAAAACCAAAATTGTGTTACGAGATTAGGTACCGGGTGTGTCCTGCTCAAGTGTTTTTGGAAAGGTAGAAAAAAAGATTCCCTAACAAGTGTGCCTCTCGATACTACAACTTAAGTTAGTAATGTAATAACACCTTCAGATCATTTTGAATTTACAGATGGAGAAAAATAGAGAAAATTATTGAAATTTGTCCATATGAAAACGTGCAATCGGAAATTGGCAAGAGTCCTTGAATATTGAGAAAGATTTGTCGTGGTATGGTTTATTATAAAATATCTCCAGGATGTAACAGGGCAATGTTGTACGTGCGACTGACATTTAATTATAAAGTAGCACCTCGTCTTTCCTTTCCTTTGCCTTTCCTTAGTTGATCACTTACCCAAGGATATTTTTAAACCTTCTGGTAACTGGCTATAAGCGTCGTGATCACTTAACTCTAATTTTGTATGAACTGCATTGAATGACTGTTAGGGAATGTGTCGACTACAAGACACTTCTGATAAATTTTGACTGGATTCAGTAATTAGCTCTAAATTATCGCCAATCACTTGGTAAAATCACCCCTTACACCTTACCGCACTCGGCTGTCTCAAACTACATATATAAATGTACCTCAAACGAGAACGGCGTGCTTAGGACATCGACAAACGTCTTTTTTGCCGCAAAAGCAATCGCCAACAGGCATTTTATATTACAAGATTTCGTCTATTCCTTTCATGTACGATATCCTTTCTCTATGATTGTCTATGATTGAAGCTAATACTCTTAACATCCTACGTTTATCAGTATGTATTTTTTTATAAATGACGGCCTAATATGTATATGACGTGTATGTATAATAGGGGTTTCAAAGTGCACGGTGTATAGTAGTCTAAGTAACACTTGTTTCAATTATTTCAACGTGCCCTTTGTCGTACTACACCGTTACCGTATAGCGCTTTTAAATACATTAATTATCATTATTATTAATACCGGATATGACGTGACGACCAATATAGCGTATAACACGCCATATATGTCGATATGTGCCGAAGTAACTAACACTAAAGCTCATTGTGAATCTCGTGACGTCACGATTAATAAGTTTGGAAAATGTCTCCTCGATATGTGCGATGCGAGCGGACTAATTATAATGAATGGCGCGCTCTACCCCACCTTCGATGCAGTGGTGATTTCACCTATAGCTGTAAACGAGGTAGTAGTGTCATCGACCACCTTCTCGCTGATACGCAGGCCATACACCTAATTAATCACTTCGAGATATGCGAGCAGAATGAATTCTCTGATCACACTCCTATGGAATTCTCGCTAAAAACAATAACAGAACCTCAAAGTTTTGAATATAAAAAACGCGAACGAGAACTTAAAAGACCGGTATGGAATATAGAAAACATTTCTCTATATAAAGGTGGTATTTTAAACGCCTTAAATAATGCTGTTGACGTGTATGAAACATCCAAGAAACCAGAATGCGTTGTTAAAGCTATTAGCGATGTAAGTTCTCTGATCACCACTGTTGCCAAGGAAACCACACTGCTAAAAATTCCAGAAAAAACATGGCAACGAATGGTTCTCGAATAAATGTAAAAAAATAAAAATCGCCTTTAGAAAAATGCAAAAGGATTTTAAATACAATAAAACAACACGTCTCGAATATATTGAAAGCAGAAATGAATACAACAAATTTAAAAGAAGGGCTAAACTTATATATAATCGAAAAATGCAGATAAAACTATTAAAATTTAGTAAATATGACAACAAACTATTCTGGTCGGAGGTTAGGAAAATTAAAAATATAAAATCTAATGCATACGATAAAAATATCATTACGGAAAAAGCTCTATTTGACCATTTTGGCTCACTTTTCTTCTTCACCAGATGGATTACAACAACAAATCAATAATCTCAAATCTTATTGCGAACAATGGGATCTACAAATAAATGTTTC
>WURV02218774.1:0-10570 GCA_011762755.2 Epimenia babai
CAGACAATTTCCCCCAATTACATTTATTCCACAGACAATTTCCCCCAATTACATTTATTCCACAGACAATTTCCCCCCAATTTTATTTATTCCACAGACAATTTCCCTCAATTACATTTATTCCACAGACAATTTCACCCCAATTTTATTTATTCCACAGACAATTTCCCTCAATTACATTTATTCCACAGACAATTTCACCCCATGCCTAATTGACAGCATGACATTTAGTAAAGAGTGGCCAGTTTCATATTCCCACAGGCCCCTCCATCGATGTTCCATGGGGCATTGTGCACAATGAAACTCACAGAAGGAATTCTGCCCACGTAGCTTTGTTGGTAAAAGTACCAAACAGATCATTTAGAGCTGATGGCTTTGGCTCTCCAGAGACAAATTTTTTCTCTGTAAATTTCCCCGGTGGGAAGTTTCGAACCTGCAGCCTTTCGGTTACGAGTCCGGTGTTCTTACCACTCAACTAAATGCGTGTTAAGGGTTACCACCTAAAGCTCCTATTACATCTACAAGGTTAAATATGCAGTGAAACACGTCGAGAATTTCAAAAGGCATTCTTTGGTTACTGCGTCTACTGCAGGATAGCCTCCCCTGACTCGGCTGTTGTAATCCAAGGCTGCGACGATGACGGCGAAACGCACGCTGGGTCACGTCTGCTTCATCTCCTCCAGGTAACCTCAGCGTTTAATCCAGTTACGGTTACTGTTGTCTATTCACTGACACTTTTTATTTAATGAATGTTTCTTCAGAGCAATACGGGAGCTGTTACTACCTCCACGTATTCATACGGAGCAAGGGGGGGTAATTTCGACTTTTTATCTGAAAATCTTTATCTCCCTGTCCTCTCAGTGCAAACGTCTGCCATTTGGCTCATATCTCTGTGTAGGTCTCATTCAGATTTCTTCAGGGCATCTCTATTTTGGCAATTAGATGTGATTTCAGCTGAGGTTTATCTGTATTTTCTCGTTTCGTATCTTAATGAGTTTCAGGTCTCTTGTTTTTAATGTCAAGTCTCCTTGTTGTCTTCTCACTCTAATATCAAGATGGCCTCCTTGGCCTCTTGTTTTGTCTTTTTCTTTTTTATTCCGGTGAGTGTCTTGAGGCCTCTTTGGCCTCTTGTTTCACATCAAATTTCTCAAACATTTCTGTCAACTAAAACGTAACTGAAGGATAAAACTCTGAAACCATCCTCAGTATTGTATCTGCACCGAATAGCTGCTATGAACCTTCATTGTAAAACAAATATGATAAACTTAAATTTATTGCCTGATATGTAGGTCTATAAATGCTGTACTTTAGCATTTTTACATTTATTTCATGTATTAACTGCCCCAGCTGTCAAATACACTGGATATCATGAAAGAAACTTCCCATATTTTTCATTGTGAATCTATTTATTACCTGCAATTGATATTTAACGTAAATTAATTCACAATGGTGATTTCTCTTCGTGTTCCAGATTGTCGGGGGAGAAAACGTTATGGTCGTGGTATCACGGTGGTTTGGTGGTATTCTAATGGGTCCAGAGCGGTTCAAAGTGATAAACAACTGCGCGCGAGATTTGCTTCAGGAGGCCGGTTACGTCAATGAAAAGGTTGGTTTGTTCACCCCACTTCCTCGATGTATGGGTCAATGAAAAGGTCGGTTTGTTCACCCGACTTCCTCGGTGTATGGGATAGTTGGTAGCTGGGTAACGGGATAGCTAGGAAATGGGATATCTCGAATATTTTTATAGGATAGCGAAGCGATAGAATATGTTGGCGATAGCGATCGAAGTCAGAGCCGCTGACTTTTGTACGAGAGGTCTGTGGTTCCATTCCATGACATGATGGATAATAAATACACTGCTTTCCTCTCGTGAACTCTTGAAAAGAAATGGACAAGATTATCCCCCTTGAAAAGTCAGGAAAGATTCTCCTCTGAAAACTTGAGAATGATTTGTATTTGAGTGGGTTGTTGTGATATTTTACGAGTGTATAGACTTAAATTATTCTGGCTGCATGTGACATTAATGCCTTTTATTAAGTTGAGCGAATTCCTGCTTTTTTATTTCAGTGTTACTTGCGGTATGGGATACCTTAATAATGGAATAGTGAGGGAATGGGATAGGCAGCAAAATACATAGGGAATTGAATATCTCAATATAATGAGATAGTACTGTAGTTTAATGGGATAGTTGGGTAACAAGATACATAGGCAATGGGATATCTCGATAACGGGATAACAAGAGAATGGGATAAGTCAGTGGATAGAACTCTTAAGGGTAGATTTCGAACCTTGGACCAGACTGTTCTTCCTGCTGCACGGAACTTTATCCCAATGCTCTGGTCAATTTAACCATTATTACGGTTGGAATTTATTTGTCTCAAAATGCTTTAATATGCACCGAGAGATTGAAGGCTTGCTGTGGCGCCGTCGCAGAGCTCCCCTCCCCCCAAGGATTCATCATAAACTGCAATATGGCATGTAGCGCGAGCAACCTTGGAGCGCAATGTAAAAATATGACAATTTTACTTCGTTGTATTACCTCCCCTGCTTCAACTCGTTATCGTTATTTTGTGTTCATTAAAAACCGCGAGAATTATTGTTATTGGTTTATCGGTCGATTTGAGCTCTAACACTGATTACTGAATATCTGACACCTAATGATAAAGCCAAACTTTTTTCTCACAGGGTGATAAGAAAGGGCCGAAGACCAAATTGAAATGACACGAAAAAAGGAAGAAGATAGATTGTAATCAGATTCATAAATTATCGATTTATCATAAGCAGATTTTAAAAAAATGCATGTTGTACAAGGAAAAACATTTGAGGTGCGTTTTTATGACGTAAAATATGAGTCGTCAAATATCTTCGCGCAGCCCGGTAGAGTTATTCCGACTAGTGTTGTTAAAGGTTGTATACGATGACAGCGATAGTTATGGGCATGTACATTTCTGTAAGCGATGGTTTAGACGATCATTCGCTCTTTACAAAGTGAGTGTGGTTGGCTATTATTAGGTCACAGGATAGATTCGTCACATTCATGGAGATATTGTTATTGTGTAAACGACCGTATCTCGGCAGAGTGGATTGTGGGATTGATGGAGTGGAGCGTAGTAGTATGATGAGCATCTATGGGTGGGAGGAGCAGAAGATGGTAGGATTGATGAGTGGAAGAAGCGGGGGATGGTTGGATCAGTAGATGGTGGGATCAGTAGATGGCAGGAGAGGATTGGGATTGATGAGTGGAAGAAGCAGGGATGGTGGGATCAGTAGATGGCAGAAGATTGCGGGATTTATGGTGAGATAAGTGGGTGGAAAAGGCAGAGAACGGCCAGAGTAGTGGGTGGAAGAACAGGGTTCTTAGACTAATCGGTGCAAAGAATGAGGGATAAGCAGATAAACTGTGATTTTTATAAAGCACCATTTAGAATATATGCTATATCCTCGATACTAGCGCTGTATTTTTTCTAATATATATATATGTAATATATATGCACATAAACTAATAAACTTATATATTAACTTATTTCTATATACTTTTAATAAGTTACATAAATTCATCTGTCCAAAAATGCTGATGGTAAGAAATCTAAAGTTTGGTACTTTTAATTAGAAAATTTAAAAATATGAATTAGTGCGATTTGGTCATGTGATTCTTGGATGACTGATGGACAGACATTTAGTAGTTGGATGGGGGATGGATAGATGCGTACATTGGTTCATGGACTAACATAGAAATAAAACAAATAGACTACGATCTTATACCAAATAAATTTATTGCAAAAAATGTACAAATCAATAACATTTAATGCTTTTTGAAATAATGAACGAGTCAATTCAGAACATGTCTTGATATGACAACAAAAGCAACACCGTGAATTTCTGTGATTGTTATACAACTGAAAAAACAATCGAATTACCTCAATCCTCTACGTATAATCATATTTTTGTCATATTTATGTAAAAATAGATTTTAAAGAATTCTGTTGAATTGCGCTATAATAGAAAGTTGAAGAATTTTATAACTAGATTTTTAATTACTTCATTATTATTATTATTATTAACACTCATCATAAATAAAATCAAAACTAATGAAAACCATTGAGGCATGGTGTCCCTTTAATGGACGCTGTATGTCTGGTGGACGCTCGAAATCCTCGGTAATATTTTCAGTATGCTGTTAAAGTCTACTACATAAATACATTTTGCTGCTGCAAAACACGTCTGCGGCAGTCATGCAGTGGTTAGAACCATTTGAAGTGAGAGGGCGTGAGTTTGTGTTTGCACTATCCGTGGAATTGTTTCTGCGTTTTCCTCTGAAGGGCAATGAGCAAGATTCTCATGCTTGAACGCACAAGGATTTGTATCGGAGTGGGTAACTGTAAATTTCAGACAGGTATAAGACTAAATTCTATATGCAAATGGCATTTACTATCATATATAAAGTGACACTAAATATAAAACTTGCCTATTCCTTCCAAATTCGACATCAACGCCAGCTTTCAGCGCAAGTTCAATGACAAAACCACGTTATTTAATGGTAACTTTCCACATATTCTCACCACAAACTTCCTGTAATGGTCCCACTATAAATTATCTAAATGACATCATTATATTATATTACATATACCGTAGTGCGCCGTCTGTTTTGTAGCAGCAATAACTGAGACATTCACGAGGATCCCTGGCGTTCCATTAACAGGGAAAGATCATAAAACATCATGAATTCGTAACGTAAGGCATGATATCAAGTTATATATCAAGTATATTCTAGTAAGTGGAAGTAGTGTTTACTAGGAATGCGATATCAAGTAGATAAACCTAGTTTAGTTGAAATTGCTCAAGTTGATTACGATTTTCTCCTGCGACACAAGTTAACATTTTGTTAAACTGTTCCAGACAATATCCAACTTTTTCTTCAATTTATTTTTTCGACGAAAAAAATCCAAATATCAGAGTTTTATCCCAAATTGTCCAAAATTGTGCATCTAATGATTGTAATGGGATGAATTTCATTGTTTCCGACATGTTCTAATTATTTACTTAGATATTATCTTACTTTTATATTAAATCCGTATAAAGCAATCGGTGAGGCTCTTTTGCCATTTATACGTTTAACTTAAAAATATTTTAGCGATATTTTCCCCGACATATTTAGTATGACGTAGGATTATTGATTATGTCATAAATAGATGTGATAAAAGTCTATGTCTGTATTTATAAAATCCTTAGATAATACATAAAATCCTTAGATAAAACATAAAATCAGCCATGAAACATGCGCCTATTTTTATCCATACTTCTCCTTTTTACTTCACCAACCAAAGTATGATTTAATATTCTTTATACGAAATGTGCTATTTCCATACTTGGATACACAATTACGGACCAACGTTTTTAAGTCATGGCTACTGGAATTGAAACGAGAAAAGCGTGGATCTTTCGTTAACAGGTAAACTACAGCGAATAAATTAATCGTAAAAAAATATACACACTAAAATAAAAGAATAAAATTATTGTATGGATTTAGTTTAAACTATGCAAAATACGCAACGTGAATTAATAAACTTAAACTCTCGTAAAAATCAGTCAATGCAATACTTATATAATTATGAAACTCTGAAACATGAACGAATAACACTAAAAGACAATGGTTAAATATAGACACATGTTTAAAGCACAAAAACTCGTGTAAAGCATCTTCTATTTACATGGAACATCAAAACGAGTCTATTGTCTAACTTATTCAGAGACAAACAGGTAAAACAAAACATAAACCATAAACAGAAATAATTGTAGGAATTCTGGAGGAGAAAGATTTTTGCGATCGAAATATCGGTCAAAAAATTTTTATTCCATCAAACTGACAGTTCGAATTTACATGGGTTCTTCAAGTTTTAAGTTTCCGGTAAAAATTTTCCCGGTCTTATCTTTCATGGATAATCAAGAAAACCATTATACATCAATAAAAAATATTTTTTAATTGTAGTAAAAAGTTAAAACATTTAAAAAGAGTAAGAAAAACCATCAGCAGTACATTTTCATTTCGGTTTCTGTTACCAGTTATCGAGCAATCGAATTAAATATGAGGATTTTTTTATTTATATAAAAACTAACGTGGTTATACCACAACTGAAAGGCGATAAACGAAGCCTGATGTTGGTTGACAAATTAAATGCATCATCGGGAAAGACAGTGACGATATATTTGAAAGAAATTTGCATCTGCATAAAAATATGACTGATGATGTAGCTGTCGGGGTATGATGAAAACTTTTACCGGCGTACCTCACCCTAAATTACGGCGATGTGAGTGTCGTTAATTCGGCAACATTGTATAGTAAAGAACGAGCGAAAATAGATTAAACAATTAGTAATTGTGATAGAATAAGATGTTTGATATAACATATGACGCAGAATATGGCAGGACTTTGAAGGATACCGTGATGTAAAATAAGTAATTTTATCTGAATAAAAATGCACGTAGTAGTTAAAAATTGGATGATTACCGAGGTAATCGTTGTTTAAGCAGCCATTGCTGACCCATCACGAAGCTAGACGATGTGATTAACACAACAAATTTATCAGCCAGAGTTATAAAGGATGGGGGAAAACATCTACTGTGAAAACCCATCCGAATGTCGACACTTAACTTCCGTTCCCGCCACTGGTTCCACAGAATCCACACACCTAGACTGGCTACATATGTAGTGATTATTTACAATGAAATGACGAGAGTGGAGAGGTAAGCCACAGAGACTATCCAGACCACATCTGAAATACAGTCATATCAGTCAGAATCCATTACACAACCAGATTGCAAGGGCTACCCAGACCCCCATGGACTGATGGGGTTTAAAGCGCTTTTATCTGAAAAAGCCACAGGAAGTATACTAGCTGGAGTCCGAATTGATCATGGGTCTTCCGGATTCAAGTCCAGCGATCTAAGCACGCCCACTACCCACACTGCCCACTGCCTGTAGCATTAGTAGTGATAGTAGCAATGTCTCAAAATGTCGCCGTTTTATTATAAAATTTACAGGAAAGATAATTTTAATTTACAGGAAAGATAATTTTTTTGTTAGTATATGCCTTTCTGACATCAAATTTATACAATAATTTTTGACAGTTTCAGCAAGTAAATACATATATAATATACACTGAATAAGTTTAATTACTTTTTTACATAATGGTACTAATATATTTATACCTAAATTATAAAGTAGTAGAAAAAATAGTATTCAACCAAATTTTACCATCAATTATATTAACGTTATACTAAATTAATAGGCTTTTTACATGCCGCCATGATAGAATTTTTATAAAATACACAATCATATCTGAAATCCGAAAACAGGATGTTGATTTTTATAATTAGGCAAATATTGATAGCTTGGCGTATTTTTAACAATTAATTTTTATTTAGTAGTTATATTATCATTCAGGGCTGATAAATGTTGGTGTTGGGCAAGGGCAGATAATGGTCAAAATAAATAAATAAAATCGAAGCTGAATTACTTAAATTTGAGCAAAATTTATTTGGTAAACGTCAGGTATTGCTCTAGAAAATAAATCGGACATATAATTACGTATTTGATGAATCGTGGTAGGCACTGGCTATGTTGCATCGATATGCATCACGGAAGTATCTACTGCTTTCAATAAACAAAAAAGTTTACAAATATTCTCTTATAAATAGATCGATGGATAATTTAGCAAGTAGTTCTTCAGCTTTATGTATCTGGAAAAGGTCACATGACTCGTATGTCACGTGACAGTTACATGTGTAAGGTAAGAGAGCGTGTGACGAAGATGGAAATATATCTAGGACCAAAATTTATACCGCGGATTATCGAACACATCTTAAGACCCCATCACCCCAGGAGTCTGTGGTAGCACCTCACGCAATTTAACCCCCCCCCCCTCTTCATTCCTGAGTGAGAGGAATTTATCAATGTCATAAATCTGAAATTCCAGGCGATCCATACTCCACTATTATTTGGTCTATAAATCTTTCCAGGACAAACCCGACTCTTAGATCACTAATACGATGTGGGGGTGGGGCTACTGCATCCCACCTCGTCTGTCTTGTATTTACATCAAGGGGAACAATTGTAAACTTAAATATATATGTAGACAATAAACGTCATACTTGATATTATGCAAAAATTTTATCGGGTAATCATGAACTTAATTAGCATACGGTCTAGTAAAATGAAGTAGAGGACAAAACTTAAACTGCACATGTTTACAGTGATGAAACTGATATTATGTGTACAGTGATGAAACTGATATTATGTTTATAGTGATGAAACTGATATTCATCCTTTTCTCACCTAAAAAGCTTTATATCATTATTATACACATATATATCAATATATACATCTTGATGTCTTTGCTATCATTGATAACTAGACTCCATATTTACAATTACTAAATACATATTAGCTCTTATATCCGTAGTATCTAATTTTGGGGCTTATAATCCTGGTACATTCTTTATTTCTACCCTAAAATTACCACATACGTAGGTTCTAGCATGCCTTCTCATTCAAAGCCGTAAAGTTGAACGTATGAATATCGTGTTAATAATTTTAAAGTTGTAAGCAGATTGAATTGTCGCTAAACGTATGATGTTGCACGATAAAGTTGTAAGGGACAGATGATACAATCACAGAGATGTAAGCAGTAGTTCAACAGCACAAAATCATCACGTTTCTAGAACGTTCAGAGAGGGAGCAGAAGCCTCCGTTTCCATGGCAATGCCCTGGTTCTTGAGAATAAGCTCGCGCAATGCGTCTTGTTTCAACTCGTCGCATGACGCCGTTTTGTCGTCGTCTTCGTCCGTGTCTTCTCGCGACTCTGGATTTAACTTACACGATGCGACCGAGTAATTTTCGCTCTGCTGTCCGTGCACGTCCTGGACGACGTCGTGCCGGTCGGTGAACGGGTGGCACCCCCCGGGTGTGGACGACTGCTCGGTGTGTGGGTGAGGGACTGAGTGAGGGACTGGGTGATATACAGGTTGCGATACGGGGTATGACACGAGGTGAGGAGCAGACGGAGGGGTGTTATCCACAACCTGAACGCTGAATGGGATCAGTTTGCTATTCACCTCGTCGCCGTCTGACCGGGCGTCGACGTTTATCGCGCGGTTGGACCCTGTGAAAAAATGTGCGCTAAAATTACACCACCTATACAATATATGGCCCCGGTGGTTTAGCGGTTAGAAGCGCTGCCTTTCATGCGAGAGGTTGCAAGTTCGAACCAGCACAAACCAAGGATTTTTCCCGCGCCCTTCACAAGAGGGAATGAGCAAGATTTTCGTGCTTGAATATTGAGAAAGATTTGTCGTGGAATGGTTTTGGTTTATTATAAAATATCTTAGGGATGTAACGGGGCAATACTGTATGTGCTACTAACATTTAATTATAAAGTAGCACCAAAACCTCGCCTTTATTCTAAAATGTACACGTAAAATGGACTCCTTCGGTGCCCCCGCGTCCAAACAGGGCTCATGCATCGCCCGTGGGATGTTTCTCATTTTTCCTCCCCGTCGAGGGGATGAGTAACGCGCCTTGGCTCAGTGACTGGGGGGTCCACAAATGGACTAACTGAAGCTTCTTACCATGAAATTCCACAAAATATCACCAAAGCGCAGAGAGAGTGTCGCCGATCCAAGAAATTGTCCCCAAACTGATATCGGAAGATTAATAGTACGACTGCTCGGGTCGTATTGGGGGTGTTATTGATCGCCACTTACATACCAGTTCTGACTTGCCCGCCAGTTAAATACGGAACGTGGCAGATGCATGACTCAAGGGGAAGTAATAACACGCGTTAGTAATTGGTCACGAAATTGTCGGTGATTCCGAGGGAAACCGACGGTGCTTCTCGTACTAGCGGCTGTTTGTTTGATGGTAAATACGGTCGTAGAATATATCACAAATCGTCGTCTGCTTCGAGCGGATTTTACTGGATGCATCGCGCGATAACTACATGACCTACAGCGACGTTTTTAATGAGGATTTCGACTGCCATTTTTCATGCTTTATGATGACACGAAACAGCGTGTCTGCCACGCTTAAAGCTGGTCACTGGCAGCGCGAGATGTGAGGAAAAAGATTTTAACACTTAGGAAAAATTATGCCATTATATTATATAGATGAAGCGGTTAGTTAAGTGGTAGGGGCACTGGACTCATAACCGACAGTTCGCGCGTTCAAATTCACACACAAATTCACACACTGCTTTCTGCAGTGACCCTCAGCAGGTCACTTATCTCCGAATACTGCCCAGTAAACCCATCTCTAAAATGGGGGATGTTCTATATCATCCTCGTCGGGTGATATGAGCGTCAAAGTTATTGTATCTACGCTGAATAGCTGCCATAAACATTCATCGTAAACCGAATCTGACAGCGTTTATTGGCAGATTGTGCGGTCCATGAACCTTGTCATTTACCTTTTTACCTTTATCATAGACATTGAATCGTTTACTCAGAATCATGCACGCACCTTTGACATTGTGGTATGCTTGTTGCTTCGCTAAATTTCGTTTTCTGGAAAGAGAAA